>JARJCV010000084.1:0-190392 GCA_029281435.1 Mycena haematopus
GTTTGGCCCAGTGGTGTAGTACGCACGGCCAAATACATCAACATCGCCTCGCATCTCCTTCCACCATGGCCGCCAACGAAGATCCATCGTAGGCTACTAAGCTGTTCTAGCACGGCAGGAATTCACCTCTTATTGTTGCAGTTGCCTGTTTTGTAAAATCGTGAAAGGTAGGTTGAAAGGACGCGTCGAAAATGGCCTTGTCCCAGACTCGAGTTGAACGTTCAACCCCCAACAGGAACGATTCCATGCCACAAAGTATATGAAACGGAGCACTGGTAGGCTACAGCTACAGTTCAAGTACTCATGATTCAACGAATCTTGCTCAGCTTGGCTTTCCTCGACATCATGCCGGTTGCTGAGGGACATACTCAAGTCATTCCCAAGTGTACGTTTTTCGAAATGTTTACAGTGGAGATACATTGAATAGACTAGACCATGCTGTAACTCTTGGCGATCTCCCCGACGAATATCTTCGCGATATCGGGCCTGTCGTCAAAAAGATTGCTCTAGCGACCGGTGTCGAACAGTACAACATCGTCCAGGTATGTTCATCGAGGCCCTTTGGGGAGACGACGCTTAGCTCTTTCATTAGAACAACGGGAAAATGGCATTCCAGGCAAGTGAGGATACTCGTTAAGTCAAGTATCCGCTGACGACCGAATCAGCACGTTCCACACGTCCATTTCCATGTCATTCCAAAGCCGAATGAACAGGAGGGTCTTGTTATAAGTCTGGAAAACTGGCCTCAGAAGAAGCCAGATAATGAGGTTCTCGCAGTGACTTGCGCCAAGATGAAGGAGCGGCTCTAAATATTCGCGAAATATATATGTTCCAACTACATGTGTTACAAAATTAGAATGGAAAGATGTACTACGCAATAATTTACGATGATCAAGGTCCTTGTGCATTCTGAGAGGAATCTGGACTACATTCCTTTTCGAGTGGAGGTTTACGCCGGCCTTCGAGCACCTCTCGTTTCCATGAGTTCGTCAGTTCTCCCACTTTGTGCAAGGTGTCGCTTATGCCCTGTTTCCCGTCTTCGACGATCCGTTTTTTCGATTTCTGGACGCGCTTGATATGCCCGATTCTGAAATTCTTTCAGACTCAGTTCCCACACGATGGTATGTTTTTCTAACCCCCATAACGCAATTTCGGCTTTGCTAATTCTAGCTTTAGTCATGTCGACATGTCGTTCATTGAGCACGTCGATAAATCGACGGAAATGCTGGACAGAGTATGAGTGAGGCGTATAAAGATAGTCAGAGAAAAGACGTGCATCTATCGAAGTTCGATAATGACCTGACAGAGGAGAAAGCGTGTGGACAACGCCTTGCTAAGAAAAAATGTTACTCATGCTGTGCGTTTTACCTTGCTAGAACTATGGCAATAGCTCTACCTTTACTGATATCAGGCCAGCACTTGTCACGACTCCACCGGAAACTAAGGATGAATGCTGAAAGGTCCCTGTCACTTTTATAGCGACAAATATGTTGACTATAAAAAGTAAGGTGTGTTAGCCCCCACGGCGAACAGAAGCAAGAAACAAACAATTTTTGTCCTGGAAACCAGTCGACATTCAGTTGCCAAAACCAAGAATAGTAGGCCTACAGAAACATATATCCAGGTATTGCGTTTGACTGTTTTGCGAAGCAAACGATCGATAATCCCGCGTAGAGTGAAGCGCTTCGAAACTCTCGCGTCAGCTTATACTTGCCCTGCTGAGTACCAGTATAATGCGTTGCAGCGGTATCCAGGGCTTCTGAATCGCGGGACGATGTCGACTCCAAGCTCGAACCCTGTACCAAGGCTTGGCGGATAGAAACCTCGTCGGGAATGATGCCATTCCCATTCTCCGAATCCTTCCAGCGCCCAGCGGTGGTATCAACGAGTTGATGGTTTCTTGCCCATCGGAGGCGTCCCTCGGGGTCGATATCCACCAGATAATTTAACCCTGCAAATATAAGTGGGCCAAAAATCACCAGACGGGCAGCCGACATACTCTGTTCCGTGGAAAGGTAGCTAGGGCGGGATATATCATGGGGACAGACTGCAGAAAAACTAAACTTACGTGATTCTCTAAACAAATAGAAATTGTTTAATCTCTGTGTCCTTTGAGAGAGAGATCGACTTGCCTCCTTGTCCAGCTGCTCCCGCGGACATTCATCAAGTGACAGCGACTTGCCGCCTCCCTTGTCGAGCCTACAGTCAATTTGGCGGGAGTTTCGGGTGGTGAACGGTGATCGCACTGACCACCGAAAAAAGTTCTCCGTCGTGTCTTCCTGCTGCCACCGCCTGTGGTACCACTTGCAGCAGATTAAATTATTATGAACACTCTCCGGGCCAACCGGTGACGACTTGCCTTTACTGGTGCAGCGGGTAAGTATATATCTACGAGCACGCGAGACACGAATGGGACTCAACGGTTAGACCCATAGCGGTGTTTCCTGCCACATCAATGCGCAGATGAGCTCACGGAGAAGAACGCGGAATCAGGCGGCGAACCCATCGACGAGCTCCAACCAATGCTGCGTTTCCAGGAATTTCGATGGCGCTCGGTCTTGCACGCCGTTCTCCGTTAGCATTGTGTTTCCATCCTGGAGCTGCGACGCAAAGTTAATCGCGCGTCGCCACCTGCACCGGATAAATTAAATGAAAGCTGCACCAGCACACACATTACCTGGCCCGGGCGTGTTGAGGCCTGCGTCTGCGGCCTCCCTGGCAGCCTGTACACGTAAAAATGAAACAAAGGATGGACGAATTTAAAGTACCGTGAGACGGGCATGAACCGTGGCGTCGTTGAGGCGAACCGAGGTGGTAAGAAAGCCGCTGGTTTCATTATGTTTAGCCCGCCATGCCCGCTGTATTCGTCTGGCAGCGCGATCGCGTTCAAGGTCAGACATAGCAAATATTGATGACGTCACTCGTCATGATCTGCGACTTATCAAAAACATAAGGGGAAATAAACAATACAATCTGAGGGTATTATCTTTACCATGGAATTAAAATTGCTACAGATGGTTTACCGTATGGCTATACTGACGAACAGACGCATGAAGAACAACAGAGATGTGTGCGTAGATCGATAATGCAAGGATGGTGGAATAAAAAACATGGCACAGAACAGGGGGCGGCGGGGGTTAGTAAACGGTAGGTTGACGGTAGAATCGCTACATGGCGGACGACGACTTGGCGGCGAAGCCGTCGAACAGCCACCCCGGGCTCAGCGTCAGGTACGGGTGTCGCCTGAGCTCCGCAGCCGTCGGGCGTTCTTCTGGGTTTCTGTGAACGAGGCAACATATGGGCAGCGAGTCAGGAGGTCAAAGAACACAGACGTACATGGCAAAGCACTTTTTTCTGAAATCATCCGCCAGCGGTGTCAGCACCAGACCATCCGGAACGGGCGGCGGGAGCTTGGCTTGGAAGAGCTTGAACATGACGGCGACGACCTCGTCTCCGAGCCATGGTCTTGTTCCAGCCCACATCTCGAGCACGACACAGCCGATGCTCCAGATGTCGATCTTAAAGCTGTATCCCTTCTTCTGTGTGTTGATGACCTCAGGGGCCATCCAGAAGACGGTGCCCTGCAGGGCCGTGTGCGCGTCGTTCTGGTCGTCCGTACGCTTGGAAATCCCAAAATCGGAGATCTTGCACACGCCCGTCATCTCGACGAGGATGTTGTCCGACTTCAAATCCCGATGCAGAATCCCCTTGGAGTGAAGGTACTCCAGTCCAGCGAGAATCTGCGATGTAAAGGACTTGGTGACATCCTCGTCAAACCTGCCATGCTTGAGAAGACAGCTACCAATCGACCCGCCCGGTACATATTCCAAGAAACTTGAAAGAAAATCAGCAAGGCAGCGCGTCGGACGACCGCGCAATACTCACATGCTCAGGTTGGTCGGTGTCTCTTCGAACCCAAGGTACTGGACAATGTTAGGATGGTCGAGCACCTTGAGCGTTTCACTCTCAAGCTTGAGCGCCTGCACGACCGTGACCTGTCGCGAGTCGTTCTTGTCGCTCGCCGTGCGCGGAATCTCAACCTGCTTGACGGCGATCATCTCACCCGTCGTCGCATTGAGCGCGAGGTACACCCGGCCATACGTTCCCCGCCCGATGAGCTCACCGCGCACCCACTTGAACGTCGCTTCGAAAAAGTCGTCGTCAGCTCACTTCCAAACGAAAAAAAAAGTAACAACACGCACTAGGCCCCTCGCTCGTCGACGGCGACTCTGGCAAGTTCGACGTATCAACTTCCTCGACCTTGCTCCCCCACAGCTTCGTGCTTCTCTTCCTCTGGATCGACGTGAGCCCCTCGACACGCGACGTCCGGTCAATAATTCGCTTCCTCTCTTGCGCCACCAGCCTTATCGATTTCCTCCCTTTCACCCTTGCCCTATCCGTCGGCGCCGGCGTCGACGGCACAGGAGCTAGTGTCTGGTCCGCGGTTCCCCCCGTTGGGCTCGTCCCCCAGAAATCATTTCAATCACCGGCTTGTCCAAGTCATGCTCAGGGAAGAAATCCTCCAGCCGTTCATACACATCCTCAGGCGGCGGCCGGGGCGCCCACGTATCCTCCTCGCGCGCCGTAAATGTGCTCACAGTGCGCTCCTTGCGCGATTTCGTCGGCTGCGGCGCAGTGGATGGCGACGGCGAGCGCGGTCGCTGCTGCGAAGCGGGCGTCGACCCCGGCGCAAACGTCGCATGCGGCTGCTGCTGCGTGCGCGCGGCCTTGCCGAGCCCGTTCGGGTCCGTTTGCACCTTCAGCGCCGGGCGGTCCCCCCCTGTGCGGAGCGACTTGTGCCGCTCCGCCGTCGGCATCTTCTGCCACATCCCCGCGTCGTCTTCGCTGTCCGAGTCGTACGACGCGCCGCTCATCATGGTCCCGCTGCTCATCATCGTGCCGGTCTGGGACGGCTGCATGAACGTACGCGTCTCGGGCATGAAGGTCAGCGTCTCGGACATGGGCATGAGCGTCGCGCTCTCGGACTCGGCGAAGAGCCCCGCGGCCCACCGACCCTCCTCGGACAGTGCGGCGTCGGTGGTCGTTATCTCCGGAAGCCCCTGCGCGTCGCTCGTCGTGCTCGAGGACGAGCGCGGACGCGGATCCCGCTGTGGAGGGCTTCGAGGGCTGACGGGGCTCTGCAACGGGTCCGAGTGGCGGTCCGAGTGCCGCACGTCGCTGGGGCGGCTCGACCGGTACGGGAGCGTGGAGGTGGGGAAGGGATGCGTGGGTGACGGCGCACGCGGCGAGCGTCCATAATCGCCATCCAGATTCGAGCCAAAGCCAGACATCGGGAACTGCTGCCGATATCGCTGGTTCGGAGACGTCATCGTGTCACCAATCGCAGACTGCGGGCGTGGGTACGGATCGTTGTTCGGGGACATGAGCGTTGACGACGAGTGCGAGGGGCGGGTGGCGTAAGAGCTCCGACCGGGGCTGTACTCGTGAGATGAGCCCTGGATGGGCAGTGGCCGTATGGAACGCCCGTCGTACTTGGGCGTTCCCAAGGCAGATGTTGGGGTCGAAAGAAGGGGGTCTCGGCGTGGGGCAGGAAGCGGGGGCGGAGGGGCGCGCGAGGAGCGACCACCACCGGGTTGTAAATTGACGGGGTGGGAGCCGAGGGCGACTCCCCGGAGATTGTCCATGCTCTTGGTGCCCTTTGTAAGGCGGCTCCAAGTTGCGGACGATGTGGGCATGGCCTTTGCCTCTCCACGTTCGGGGCCCTTGTACGTGACGGGCCATTTGGACGGCACAGGGTGGCCCGCCAGACGGGACGGGGGTGCGATGCGGGTCTCGGGGGACGTCGCGGGGATTGGGGGTGGAGCGTTTCGCGGGGGTGCTGGAATCGCAAGGCCGCGGTAAGGAGACGAGGGCTTGCCGTAGCGGGATGGGGAGAGCTGCTGGCGGGCGCGGGCGACGGAGGCGGAGGCAGAAGCAGGGGAGCTACGGGCGTCGACGGGGGTCGGGGGATGGTCCGAGTCGTGGGGGTTGCTGCTGACCATGATCCACGAATCGGACTGGCCGGCGGGGCTGTCCTCATCGCCGCTCTGGGGCGGGATCTTGCCACGGGGCTGGCGGCGGGAGGAGGTATCGACCTTTGTGCGCTGCGGGGGCCGATTGCGCCATTGTCGTGCGTCCTGCTCTTCGCGGGTGACCTCGGACGGGACGCGGATCTGGGTGCCTGGAGGAGTGACATCGTTGTCGTTACTGTCGCTCACGGAGAAATTAGTGCGGTTGGGGGACAGTGGCGGTGGAGGCGGAGGCGGGGGGACGAGATTGCCTCGCTTGTCATACAGCAGGTGAGCGCGGGGAAGGGGAGAACTGGAGCGAGAGGGGAGTGGGGAGGCGGAGCGTGTTGCGGGGCGGCCGTTGGGCACAACAAGGCCGTTTGTGTAGCGGTCGCGCTCCTGGTCTGCATCGTAATCAGTTGTCTCGGGGTCGGGTGGCTGGTTCTCGCTGGCGGAAGAGAGGGAGTCGGCGCGGGAGCGGGAGCGAGACTGGGGCCGAGGCTGGAGGGGGTGGGTGTACGGCACATATGGAGGTACAAAGGTGCTGGTCGGCGAGAGCGCACTCATGGGACGGGGCGGGGGCTCGTGCACACGAGCAGACGAGTGAGAGACCAGGAGCTTGAGGGAACCCTTGTCATCGCCAAACTCGCGGCACAGATCGAAGAGACGGTCGTCGCCGAGAGCGTCGCTGGTTGCAAAGCTGCCGATCTCGGTGCGGTAGATGGAAAAGTGGGCCTGGTCCTCCTCGTCGAATATGTTGAGCTGTAACGGTCAGAAAATGATACCGGGATCCAACGAAAGTGCAGACCTTTGTGAAGACACACTCGCGGATGAATGCGGGATTTGTGGCACCGCTGATATCGACGTTGACATAGTGCTCGGAGTCTGTGGTGACGAGAATGAAGACATGGTCTGCTACCGGCTCCTTGGGAGACACAGGCCGGATGTGCGGTCTAGGAAAAGACCTGATGTCTGTGCGATCTGGCGACGGTTCTTCCTGGACAAGGCCGGGGGTGCTCGGAGGTGGCGTAGACTGGATAGACTCATCGCGAGCTGGGTCACTAGTGCTCGAGGGAGACGAGAGAGACGAGGGATGGGACGGGGGATAGCGGCGGACACGGGTGGACAGCGGATACGGCGTCGGCGCCGGCGGCAGCGGCGGGGGGTTGTAGTGGTAGGGCTGGCGGGGACCGTCGTCGTCGTCGCTGTCGTCGCCGGGGTTGGCGACGAACAGCTGCACTTTGCGCGGCTTCCGTCCCACCTCAGACATACCAGGAGAGAGCCAAACAACAGCGCCAAACACTCACCACAAGATCCTGTCACTCTATACATATGTCTTATAGACTAGAAAAAATACACCCTATGCTACAGGCTGCTCACCACACGCGGGAACTCTGCGCGCTCCTCCAGCATCGTCTCCCCCCAGTGCATCAGCTTCAGCAGCTGCACAAGCTTCACCTCCTTCCCCTGGCTCAGGCTCTCCAGGATCGCCGCATTCACCTCCCCCGCCGTCTTCATCCGCTGCGCAGGCGACAGCAGCTCCGCAATCCCCGAAGGCGCGGACGGCGCAGAGTCAAACGCCAGCAGCGCCATCGTCCGCTCCAGCTCAGACAGAAACTCGGGGCTCTCCTCCCCGCGCGGCGCCAGCTCGTCCTGTGCAAACTGCAACGCCTCTGCTATCCGTCCGTGCCGTATGAACTCGATCAGCTTCTGTTGCTGCAGGTGAAAGTAGAGCTGCGGGTTCGTGTCGAGGATCTGTGCATGCATGCATCAGCAACCCATGTTCAAGTCAAAGAAAGAAGCGTCGAATCATATAAATAGTTTGGTGTTTACAAGTATCATCACCGACCCGGAGGTCTGAGAGTGGTGCATGAAACAGTTTAATCCTGCGAGAGAAAAACCAGATCCCAACGCACCTCGGGATTGAGGTCATTCACCCGCGCAATGGCGTCCTCGACATCGCCGCGCTGCAGCGCGTCACGAATGTCCATACGGCTTTCGATGCTGTCAAAGTCCACTGGCGGCGTCAGGTTCGCCTCGCTGCAGAACTCCTCCGCCGCAGACTTGTAGCCCTCAATGACGAGGTAGTCCATGATCAGCCGGTTTAGGTCACTGCCAGACTTATGAGCATACTGCGTCAAAGCAAATGAAGAAAAGAGAGGTTCAGATAACACAATTATTGGTCTCATCAAAGGGTTCAGAGAGATTCCCATTGATTTTATCATCCTAGGAAAAAAGGGACACCACACTCACTGTTTTGTGACCTGCACTTCATGTAGGCGCCGGTCCCATTCCTCTGTCCGTATCGAGATCTTCTGCGACCGGGGGGTGGAAGTCAAGTGGGGGTGAGAGGCCTACGAGAAGCAGGGTAAAAAGGCGAACTGGTATGGCGGTAAAGACGAACCATGAACCGAGAGGAAAAACGTTTTAAACAGTCCGAAGGTATGCGAAACTAATATATGCAAACACCATACAGAATTATTTACAAGCCTATGCTTTGGACACAATCCCGCCCGACCGAATCATATCGAAAAAGTCGTCCTTCTCGACGGCGGCTACGAAAATACAGTCAGCAGCAGCTATGGCAGACGCGACGCGACTGACCCTCCTTGGCCCGCCCGAGAACATTGTCTTTCTTCTTACCCTTCTTTGTTTTCGCGTCCACAATGACTGGCGCTGGCAGCGTAGGCTTACCGCTCCCTCGCGCCGCCTTGGCGTCTTCGGTGGCAGCAGAGGCAGATGCCTGCGACTGCTGGATCACGTTGAACAGCTTTACCACTGAAAAACGTATTGGCAGCTGGAATCGCAGTCTAAAATCCACACACCTCCTCGCTGCGCGACCTTGCGCAGTGCACGCTCGCTCTCCCCGCCCCAGCCCCCAATCACGTCTGTTATCCGGCCCTTGTCCTCCTTCTCCTTCCGCTCGACCTGCAGCACTTTTTTCGCGCGCAGCTCGAGTTTCTCGTCGTTCCGCTTCCTCGTTACCGAGGGCTTGAGCGACAGCGGCAGCGTCGACGGCGCCTCGGTGTTCAGCAGCGACTGCAGCGTTGCGCCGAATGCCGACGGTGCTGCAGCCCGGATTTTCCGCTTCAGCGTCTGCCGCGATTTTTGCGGCTTCATGCCCTCGATGTGCTCGTCTGAGCTCGAGCCGGAGGCGGAAAAGCCGCCCGACGCATCGCTGCCGTCGTCGGACGCATTGGCCTGCTCCTGCTCGTCGCTGTCGCGCGCCTCGGCCTCGTCGAGTTTCTGTCGTTTAAGTGGAGGCATAAGGGTGTGTTTGGCAGGCTCGGCGGGGGCAAATACTTCTGTAGCTCTTTCAAGTACTTAGCATACTACTGCCTCGTATACCTTTCACGCTCCCACTGGCCCATTGAGCCCGCTGCAGCTGGTTCTGGCTCTCCCCACTTGGTCTCGCAAAACAGCGCGTCCTGCTCTATGGCGTCCTCGTCCCTCCAGAGCCCGCTCAGTCCAATGGATTTCTCCCCGGAGCCAGACCTGCACCCCCTCTACCCGACCATCGTCCACATCGCAGAGCTCCTCTCGTCCCACTCGGGCCTCACCCCAGACCAGCGCGCAAAGCTCGTGTCCCACTGCATGGCCCGTGCGTGCGTCTTCGGCGAGCTCACAGTCATGCAGTACCTCCTCGTCGACCAGCAGGCCCAGGCGTTCGTCGACCTCAGCGTCCGCGACGAAGACGGCCTCGGCCTCGTCAGCCTCGCCATCCACGGCTTCGGCGCAGACTCGGACCGCGACGTCGAGCGCGAGGAGTGTGTCCGTCTCCTCATCGCGCAGGGCGCGGACCTCGCCGCAGACAAAGGTACGTGCCGTGCGTCGTTACGCGCAATCGGATCCTTATTCGCGTGTCATTTCCGCAGCCGGGTGGACGCCGCTGCACCACGCGGCGCTGCTGTCGCCCCCGACACTGATCTCGCATTTGATGACCCACGGCTGCTCCCCGTTCGCCGTGACGCGCCGCAACCTCACCCCGCTCGATATCGTCACCGCGCACTCTGTTCTCCCCGGGCGCGAAGACGTCGCTTTACTTCTCGAGGAAGCCATGCGCGGGGAGGGATGGACCGGCGGGAAGATGGAGGAGCGCCGCAGGTTATTCGAGGAGCGGCGGAGGCGGCGGGAGAAGCGACGCACCGTGCGCGACACCGTTGGGCGGACGTTGGGTGTGAATTCGCGGTGGTGGGGCGACCAGTCGGATGAATTCTCGTCGTCAGACTCCGACTCGGGCGACGAGGAGGTGGATGAAGACGTCTATGTGCGTGCCTACGAGTGCATTTCCATCGACTGGATCGCTCATATCTGTTTCAAGACCCCTCCTCCAGATTATGCCTCGATGCTCGTATTCTCACCGCCATCCCTGCCGCAAATTTTCGAGTCCCTCATTACTAACTTTCAACCATCGTTCCGAGACTCACAACCAGCGAATACGTTATATATGCTAGCGCGCTTTGCCTGCTTGACCTGCGATCACACCTGGTTGGAGGATCTCATTATCGGCGCCACAGACGCCATAGAGGAGACTTTTTTTGTAAGCGGCTATCCGTTGCATCTCAGTTCCTTTCACAAATGCCTACAGGAACGAGCGGACGATGTGACCTGCTTGGTCTTCTGGCTAAGAAATACAACAATATGGTTGCATCTTTTGCGCTGCGACAACTCAATAAATGAGGCATGCGAGATGCTGGGCTCGTTTGAGCTCATAGAGGAAGTCATAAATTCAGTCTTTGGTACGTCTGCTTGGACTAGCTACCAGTGAAACGTCTCAACTCCGATCAGTATTTATTATACGCTTTGCCGAGCGACGGATAGACCAGCTCCTCGATGCGGCTCTACTCGACTACTCACCACTTGCCTCCGAATTCGATTCAATCCAGTTCGAATCGGAATGGTCGTTTCTGCGTTCCTTCCAGGGAAAGAAAAAGGTTCCTCCCCCGCCCGCCCCACCTCGCATCCCACCTACGCCTCCCAGCCCTAATGTCCCGGTATCGCCCGCCGGAAGCCTATCCGCGTCCACCTCGCGAGGTTTCTCATCTCTGAAACAGACCTTCTCGCGAGCACGCGCAGGCTCTGCAGCGACTCCCATCCAGTCGATCTTTTCCGACGGTCCCCCACCGACCTCTCCAGCGGACATCACGTCGTTTCTCACTGCACTGCACACGATGTTCACCCTCTCCGACGTGAATCCTGCGCTTACAACCCAGCTGTGGTCGCAAGTGATGTACTGGACGTCGTGTAAGTCCTGGCGCTCATCTGGATCTGTGCACGATTAACATAGCGTAGGCGAGGTGTTCAATCGCATTCTCACGCGAAAGAAGTTCCTTTGCCGGTGCGTCGTCTTGCGTGTTTCTTGCCTTGGTGTGTTGTTGAATTCGTAGCAGATCCAGAGCAATACAAATCAGCATGAATCTCGGCGCACTGGAAGAGTGGGTTGGTCTAATGGGCCTCCCTCCCGGTGTCCAATCGCATTTCAACCCCGTTCGGGATCTCTTGAATTGGCTTCAGGTGCGTATTTTGTGAAATTGCTACTGTCTTCTTACCTAGCTTCGTTTCAGTGTCTTTCCTCGATCACCGATTTCGCTAACCTCGTCGCGACCATCCAGACGATGCCTAATATTAATCCTCTCCAGGTCAGTCTCATTTTCTGCAGTTTTCCCATCGTACCGAAAACTCTGGTAGATGCGTCGTGCTGTACGAGAGTACAAATATGAAGTTAACGAGGGGCGGATGACGGAGGAGTGCGTCCAGTATCTCACGCAGCTCCAGAAAGACTGGGAACGACACCGGGTGAAGCTGGGTGTCGAAGCTCTTCGGAAAGAGGTTCTGTTGTATACCATTTTCTCTGCACTCGCTGAACTCACGCTAGAATTCACAGCGCGACACGGACCGTGACAGCGTTTCCTCTTTTCAGACCGATTCGCAAAGCATCTCTCGCCCCACGTCTAGCGCCAGCCCTTCCATAGCGTCCTCTGAGTCGGCTGGCCAGCACGGCATCGACATGCTTTTTGAGAAGACGCTGGAAAAATCAGCATGGGAGCCTGTCAAGCCTCCGCAAGTGCTTGGGGAGCTGCTGGACTCGCGGCACATGCTCCCGTTAGCTTTTCCGTCGGACCCCCGAATGCTGTCTGCGTTGCCAGGGAAGCTTGTCCTCCCGGACGACAAGCCGCCGCGCACCCCGATTCCGACTGCTGATTCGCGGAGCTCGAGCCGCGCGAGCGAGGGGAGCCGGGGTGCGATGCCGTGGCGGTCGAGGGATCGGGCGCTGCGGGAGGTGGGCGTTGGGGCGCTGCAGTGGGTGGACGGGATTCGGTCTGCGGCGCGATGGGGGCGGCTGATGAACCCGGAGACTGATGTGGAGGACGACGACATGGAGAACGGTGAGCCGCGGGAGGGTGAGCTGACGGTGGTAACACATATCACGCCGCTCACCAGGAAGCCGTCTGGGAGGAGCAAAGGCAGACCAAGTCTAGGAGGAGAAGCAGAAGAGATTACACCTGTAGATGACCACCATTCATAGCATACATACCTCGCATCTGTGCACTATTTTCCGTTTTGCATTTTTATAGATATTCGCACGTTGTACCTACAGCTATAGTGCAATGCTGTGCTGCTACATCATTTGCGGCCTACATTCCTACATTTGCTACATTGCCTCTACTGCGCACCGTCGTAATTTAACGGCGAGGGGACGCCGCATTGACGTTCCTCCCAAACCACCCCCATGGCCCATTACGCCTATTCCACCGCAAAAACAAACGATTTTGACTTGCAAACACCGAACTATGCGGAACACATCCCCGAGGACGAGTCTTTCAACCCCGCATCAATCCCTGACAGGTCTAAGGCATACAGTGACTTGCCTGGGAAGCACGGCTTGAAATACGACGAAGAGCAGGGATACCCCATGCACGAACACACCCCAGACCACACCCCGGACGAGAACTACGATGTACAGCCCCTGGGACAAGCGCAGGACTCGCGTGCGTCACTCGTTCACAACGCTGCCGACGCTGGGCGCGGTTACCAAGACCTAGGTGGGTTTTTTGTTTCGAAAAAGACACGAGGATGCCTGGCCTTTACATTGTGTCTGTCCAGACTATTCAGATCCGGACCCATATGATGGTGAGCGCGCCAAGCCTGTCGCGGAGAAGGCGTCGCCCCTGGCGCAATTTCTGGGTGTGCGCGAGGGTACGAGCACCCTGCAGCAGCGAATAGACATGAAGAAACGCGGCGTTGGCCGGCAACGGTATCCCTTTCTCGGTGCGTTCTTGGGCCTCTACTGTTGATTGACCCCCGAGTAAACTGGACTAGTCTGGACTTTGACTGTAGTAATGGTCGCCGTATTCATCTACGAGCTGGTCGAGAACGACAAGGATCAGGGAACACCAATCTCTTTCAAGCCAGTAGTAAACTACATGCTTGGTCCTGCAAGTACCACCCTCATTAATGTCGGCGCCCGCTTCCCTCCGTGCATGAAGTTGGTCGCACAAGTACCACCTACAACGCAAATAGGATGTGGGTTACGCTTCTTGCCCGCCGGTATGTAGCTTCGTGTCACTGACTGCGTGCGTTCAGGCTTGAACAATACCGCAAACCCTGCAACGGAGATTTGCACAATCGAAGACATTTGCGGATTCGGCGGGTTCCACGGCAAAGATCCCAATCAATGGTTCCGGTTTGTTCTGACGCTCTACAGACGGCGCTGATTTTTATTGACCGTTTGTGGTGCAGATTCATAACACCGATATTTCTTCACGCTGGCTTCGTACACATAATCTTGAACATGCTCGCGCAGTTGACGGTTTCAGCACAAGTAAATTCGGGTCGCTTTTCAGCCACGTTACTGATACAAAAACAGGTCGAGCGTGAAATGGGTTCCGGTGGATTTTTCATCACTTACTTCGCCGCTGGGATCTTCGGGTAAGCCCATTATTTAATGCATCGCCCGAGATTGACAACGTCAGCAACGTGTTGGGCGCCAATTTTGCACTTGTCGGGCGACCATCTATTGGGGCAAGTGGAGCAATTTTCGGCACAGTGGCGGTTACGTGGGTCGACCTGTTTGCGCACTGGAAGTATCACTATCGGCCTGTGCGAAAGGTAACACTCACTATTCTGTGCAATATCTCTCCCCGTCCTAACTGTCCAATAGCTCGTGTTCATGGCCATCGAACTGGTCATTGGTGTGGCTGTTGGTGGGTTTCTTCTTGTGCCTACTTGCACTCCAGTAACAAGGGAGTCCTTCAAGGCTACATTCCATATGTGGATAATTTCGGTATGGATAGCACGCAAGTGAGATGGCTGCGTTCTTGCTCACACATTTTTCTTCCAGCACATCTTGGCGGTTTCGTGATGGCGTTATTCGTCGGAACTATATTCTACCCCGTCATAAGTGTCTCTAAGAGACATCGAATCGGCATGACCACTGCCCGTGTCCTCGCCATTCCTGTGGCAGTGATCCTATTCGTCATATTAACACGAAACTTTTACACGTCGGATCCCTACGCAGGTGAGTGGTACCACTTGTCTGTAGACCTGCTCGGCATCTTACGCTGCTGTGGCCAGCTTGCGAAGGATGCAGATATCTATCTTGTTTCCCGACGAGTTCGAACGGCTATTGTAAAGGAACTGGTCCGTGCTTACTTTTTTTCTTTCTTATGTTTGTCGAATGAGCGATTTAGGGTTGACTGCCACGAACTCGATTTGAGGTTCGACTAACGATGACTGCTGCATATTTACTTAACGACATGGACTTGATGAAATGGACATTGTTTGAAGATGTATTTAAGTAGAATATCGTATATCCAAATTGCAATTATCGAGAACCAGAGAAACATCAGGACTCTCTATTTCTTCATCTCTGGCCTGCTCTTTGCGTTTTTTGGCATTGGCACCCTTCTTGGGGCGTGAAGACCTCAATTCGGACTGACGCTGATTCATATAGACTGGGACGGTGTGGGACCACGATGTTAATATAACAGACCGATGACATGTTATGTAGGGGCGACTGATACGTAGATACGTGTCGTTCCCTAGGGAAAACATGGTCAGTCTACTAAAGAACAAACAAACGGCGAGAGAATCATTAGGTTGAAGACAATAAAAAAAAGCATTTGGTCGTCATGAAGGTCGAGCCAACAGTCGGAATTACCCATTTGGATAATCATTTCATCGAAGAAGGAGGGGATGCTCACAAACTAGAGGGAGGGGAAGGTAGTCAGTAAGGGTTGTACATGTGGTTATAGATGCGAAAAGGAAGATCAGAATTAGCATGAAATTTTTTGGTTCAGCATTCGTCTTGCAACGTCAGTGCTTGACTTCTATTGAAGCATCCTGAGTCTGGGAAGGAAGTAGTACTCACTTGGAAGGAATGTTGCCGGCGATACGTGTCTGCGAACAAGAGTCAACGAGGGCAGATGAAAAAAATGCGACGAGGTCAGAAATTTGGGTATAATGAATAACGTTCATCGGCGCGAGCCTCGAAGTAGCGATTCGTTTTGTCTCGTCATAGAAGGAAGAAGGAGAGAGACATACCCTGCGTCCAAGGGAATGTGGAGGTGGTAAGAGGTGGAAAAGTTTTTAAAACGGCTGGCTTTGGTGGTGTTAGCCATCATTCGCGTGACCACCACGTGCCACCGCCGCTCTTTCCATCTCCGCCATGGCCAACGTCCTCCCGTCCATTGACTTTCATCCTCTCCCCGTAAACCATGCCCCTTCCCTTGGTTTTGGCTTTGGGTTAGGTGGCTCCGTTGTCGCCGCAATTCACCCCTCCTCCGCGTTCCACCAGCTCTCGTCCTCTTTCAGCCAGCCCTCGCCCATTAGGGTGCACAAGAGGAGGCATGAGGACGACGAACAAATCCTTTCTCGCGACCATTCAATGGACAGGAGTCCCACCCCCGAGCGTCCTAAACGTGCTGCACCCAAGCGCGCTCGGGTGTCTCCGTCGGCTGAATCGGGTCCCAAGGACGAAAAGGATTCCAAGGAGAACAAGGCACCCAGTGGCACTGAAGACACTGACGTCGATGTCGGTGTCCTACTCGGTAAGCACTTGCCTGTCCAGCATAGCGATTCAGCTAACACTACCAATCTAGCCAGTCTACCCTCCCAGTCTCTGTTGCCTCTACTGACGTCTCTTATTTCTGTCCAACCAACCCTCAAATCTGTCATTCTTTCTTTGATACCCCGTCCAACTCTGGATACCGCATTACAGGCGCTGTCGCAGTCAGCTCGAAAGCTGCGCGATGCATACCCTTACTCCACCACTTCGCAGCCTAGTTCACCCCCTCTAGGCTTTGGATTCGGTAACACTCGACCAGTTTTTGGGTCCTTCGGGAAACCTCCGATATCTCAGCCGCAGTCTGCATTTTCTCCTAATCAGAACAATGGCGGAATGCGCGATTCGTATATCCTTTCCCGACTTCGCCCGCATATAACGGAATTCGTGGCCGCCTGCATGTCGTACATGCCATATTTCTCCTACGTCGCTGTCGCTTCCCAGCCCGCGTCAGCATCAACGGCGGGGCAATCGCACTCTACGACACTCCAATCCATTCATAAGGAGCACATTCACCCCTCGGAGACCTACCAATTCCTCGCGGCTTTGACTGAGCACTTATTCTCACAGCCCCCGCTATCTCAGTCGTCATTGGCCCCCCTTCTTCTTCCGCGCCTCTCCGAGGAATGGAGGGCGTGGGTGCACAAGCTGGACGACACAGTGAACCACCAGGGTGGAATGTTTGCAGGGGACGTTGTGAGGTCGTGGGAGCGTGGTCTGGACACGTTTGCAAACTCCCAAGGAGAAGGAGCAGACGTGATGCGTTCTGTGAGGGATCTGTGGATTTCAAAGGTCGGATGGTTAGTAGGGCGGCAGCCGATGGAGGAACTTTAGAGGACATGAAACGTATTCTCATTTCCTGTGACGTGCGACGCCAGTATTTTACTCTACCTCGGTATCTGTTCTGCCTGCAATGCAATCGCTACTCGAATGGAAATCGAATATTCAAGTTCAGTAAATCTGGAATTGGGTGGCGGTGTTCTGGTCTGTTTGGCAAACCCCAGAGTCAACGCGCAACTGCGTGGCGGTCGTTGCCTCGGTCCTCGGTCTTCTTCCCATGCATGCTCCAAGCGGGATGGATGGGCCATCGTGTCTATTCTGCTGTAGCGATTCCCTCGCGTCTTTATTTCGATTTTACGCGCCCAGGATGTCTGCGTGTCCATTCTTTGCCCGCGCATTTGGCTCGCGATAACTCGTCGTCTCATCGAAAAACCGTCTATACAAAATCGGTTCCCAGCGTGTGCGTCGTACACTCGTGTTTTTGCGCTGGATTCTGAAAATTGAATTCACAGTCCAAAACTCCGTAGTCCACGAAGAGGAAAAATTGTAACAGCGCGTCCTGTCGACTCTTTTGGGGCCAAGCCATCGGGAGTCGATGCCAATTCATCACCCCTCACTACGTCCCAAAACGCCGTCCGTGTCAGTTCCACCGTGGAGCGGGCCAATACTCGAAAAAAATTATACCAAAACCTCATCAGCCTTCTCTCTTCGCCGCACACTGCGTCTCTTCCCATTGTGGTGGACTACCACGAATTGCATCACGGATTGCGTTCTGTCCACTCGTATAACCTCCTAATCTCGCTCGCGATTCGACATGTCGCGTATGGAACCGTCCAATTCCTTTTGAATTGCATGGCCGCCGACAAAATTCCTGGCAATCTCGAGACGGAGAAGCTGAAGACCCGGTGGTTTGTGCGCTCTGGTCATGGGAAGATGCGTGGCATCATGTTATCACAGCTTACCCCCAGCCCATACCTTTGTCGTTGTGGTTGGAACTCTTCCACGGGACGAAATCGACAGGTTTTATGGCAGTTCGTGCCCATGTACCTGCTATTAGATCACCCGAGGCGCGCTTTCGGACTCTGATGCAGCATCTTCCTGCTTTCCTGCCGAATGAAGCTGAAGGGTCTGTGCGAGCGGTCCATATTGTCGTACGGGCCATGCTATCTCTCAACCGGCCGGAGTCTGCAATGACGCTTGTAACCCGATATTTCAACGATCTCCCGCGGCATATCAATGCCCGATGGGCCCAGAAATGCATTGCTGTGATTGACGTGCTCATCGCGTTTGAAGGCAAGAAGAGAGGGTTACTCGACTTTTTCGCTGCGCGTCGGAAATTAAACTCGCTTTTGGCAATTCACCCCTCCCTTCGCCCCACGTCAAAAACGTTATACCTCCTGCTAGGCACTCTTCGGCAGGCCAAGCAATGCGGGACGGTGTCTTGGCAGACATTAACCAAATTCAAGACACGGTGGGGGCCGCAGGTCGAGGATCGGCGCGTTAGGCGGCGCGTGGCATCGTACGCCGTCATCGAGCGGCGACTGGAAATATTCGACAAGGTTTTCGACGCTGAGCGGCGTTCTCGGACGATGGGACGGCTGACGAGTCCCACGGAGCCAGCGAGACTGGCATCGTCGATGCGCAGGCCCTTCCGAGAGATGTTTCCTCGACACGGTTACGAGGAAAGGTTGTGGAATTCCTTGTCGATGCGGGCCCTAAAGGTCAAATTTCAATTGCAGCATGCGCAGTTATGAGTACATAGCCACCTTGGATATGGACATCTCGGAGGCGTCAATGGTACCCGGACGTGGCGAGTAATTCTTCGGGTAGCATTAACTACTGATTTTATTATCCCGGGTCAAGTCTATAATGCGACGATCAAGAAGCGATATGCAGAAGCGAAGGTTTAACGTGTGACAACCAGGGCCGAATCTCGTCGGTATAAACACCACTAGCCTTTGTCGTCTGAACACCAGCATTGTCGGCGCCCCGATACCGAAATCACCAAGGAAAGTTTCGAAAGAAGCCGACAACGGAACACTGATGAAAAAATTCACGTTGCAAAAAAACTGGCCTTTGGCAGTCGGCTGTCGAATGCCTGTCCATCGACGGGACGGGGCCGCTCCTATCGTGATCCAGGACTGGCGGGGACCATCTGCTGCTCTGAGACGTTTTTTTGAACGCTACCTCGGCACCTCATCTCCCAAACTTGGATCGAGCGCGCAAGCCACCGCGTCTCAGACTATTTCAGCGTTCCAGCTTAGCAACTTGCTTCCGCGCGATCAGTCCGGGCTGGATCCCGAGTGTTGTAGGCGCTCGAGGGACAATCCCAGGGTTAGCCACGTTGGTCCAAGGGTCAGGTCTCGTCCAAACATGTCTCTGTTCGTTCGATGACAAGCTTCCCCGCCTCGCACCCGACTCGGCAACAATATCCCCGGCATTTTCAACGGTCCCCAACTTTCCAAATCAAAAAATTGACCCAGATGCATCTCAGTTTTTGTCCGGGTGTTAAATAGCTTCTCGGTCGACGTACCTTTCCTCCCTCTCTCAGACAAATCCATCCCTCGTTAGCATTTCATTTTCATGTACCCAGCACCTGAAAATATCATTGCATTGTCGACTGTCTGCGTAGGCGTCGGGCCTGGAGGCACCACATCAATGCTCGCGTACGTGCCTCTCTCATTCTTGCATTTTTGCGAGTTCACCGTGTACGCAGACGGATCGTCGGTAGGTCTTTTGTCGCGCACATCGCTCGCGACGCGTCGTAACCAAAGCCATTATGCCCAGTGGTCAATTTTCATGTATGTTGTCCACGTCGCGTTCTGTGGACGCGTATATTGACCGTGGCATACTAGGGCGAGCCTCTATTGGATAAATTCGTTCTGCCGACCATGCAGGTCGTGGACTACCGTGAAGCGACCACCGGAATCAAGAGCTGGCAGCTCTTCTCGAGTACGTAGATGACGCTTCTTATACACCCTAAAACTCACCGGCTTCTACCCGCTTCGACTTTAGAGGAAGCTATGCCATTCAACGTCTTGCAGCAATACATGGCCAACTTGATGAGAGGGAAGATTATCGTAGGGCATGGAATTTGGAACGACCTCTCCGGCACGTCTCACTGCACGTTTATTGCTTCCCAAATTTGACAGTTCTGCAGTCCTGGGCATCCCGCATCCTGCTGTGGCGACCCGAGATGTCGCATTGTACCAAGTTCGCAGCATCCTTCGACCGAGACTACCTTGTCACTTCTGACATTGCATACAGCCATTTAGAAATGCATTGCGCTCTCCGCAACAAGTCGTTGGTCTGCAGACGTTGTGCTGGCAGTTCATGCGTCGACGTTGTCAAGAAGGCCTCATCGATCCCGTGCGTTGTACTTGGTTAATTGAATCAGGAAGCGCTGAACGACTGACAGAGCGAGAATGCGCGCGCCGCCATGGATTTGTATCGTTCGCATTCCAAAGAGTGGGAAGCGACCATTGCGAAGGGAAACTGGCCCTCTTGCCTCCCTCCGAGTACTTTCTCTAGATGCTACTTGTGAATGGTGGATACAATTAAGGTAATGTACTGGGCGTGTAATGGCTAGTTTACATTTTTTGAGTTGGGGTGCATAATTAAAATATCCTTTTATGGTAAAGATTTTACCGTTTTGAGTAACGGTGACGTCAGCGTCGGGTCTGCGTTCAGTTCATTCTCTTTTCTATGAGGTCAGCAGTGAAACAGACCTGCTCTGCACCGAGTGCTCTAAGCAGTCCTTCGTATACAAAAAATGCACAAGCGTTTGAGGGGAAAGCGCGAATGAAGCATGGTGCCAGGCCACGATAAAAGCCACCTAGTCCCTCCAACTTGTGGATCTGCCGTGCGACAGAGATGAAGGATGGACGAGTGATGGAATGGTCCGGATAGGGCAGTGGGTAGGGATGGGACATCATCTGGCTAGAATGATGATTAGCGGCAATAAACAATCGCACCGGAACGGGTGCTCAAACTGACTTCTTCGTTCGATCAAATGGGATGGCCATTGTCCAAAAGCACAACGAGGCGGCGCCTCCAGAAATAAGGTTCGCGATACCGACATTGGGCTTTGACAAAGGGTCATGAGCCGATATTGGAAATAAAGAGGGACTATAGACCTCGTAGGGCGTGCCTTTCAGTCTGGACAGTCCCCGCATGCAAACCTACAGAATGATAAGAATGATCGCGATTAGATTGAGACGGTTTAACCTCGAAGGCGAGGAACATGTAAAAGAAATTCGCTCTAAAGAGTAGTCCGCCCGAGAATCCCGCTGACACGTACAGTGAACAAACGCATTGACGGCAAACGACGCATAAACTCACTCCATAAACTAAATACTCCTTGCGAACGCACAAGATGTTGTGCACAGTCGATAGGTCCCTTGAACTGGCGATCCGAAACGGATTTCTGCATCTGGAGCTGGAGTCTAACTGAAGATACATGGTGGAATTAGATGATCACAGTGGGGCCGAGACGCGCAAACCTTTGAGAAGCTCGATGGGTGTGGCCAATGGGGCACTAAAGAACGCGCTCGTTAGAAAGACTTTTTGGTTTCAATTCAGGAGGCCACCTGGTGAGACCTGCAAATAGCCCGGCCGTCCCATGGGCAAGTAAAGTTAACCGTGCACCCGTCCCCATCGGGTCCTCCGTCATGCCGTTGTGCAAAAGGAAAAGACGGTAGGTATGAAGGGAACCCAATAATACCTGCAACAGACGAGATGAAAAATCCTGCCATCTGTTAGAACAAAATTGAGGACTGAATCTATTGCAGCCCATCCGACACTTGGAGCTGTGGCCCCTTTGTAGAGCGCAAGAAATCCTTCGCGTTTTATTGTAGTCATCAAGACGTGAACAGCACTGTGGTTTCTGAAGACGGGGTTGAGCTGGACCCTTGTCTTAACCTGCGCGCGAATTAGCAAAAGTGGATATGTGGGACTAGCTTGTTGACCGTGTCAAACCCGTGGCCAACCGCAACCTGTCGAACTTTGAGCATGGAAATTCGAGTGCGTTGGACGAAGAAAATCAGACCTTGGTGAGGCCAGACGCGAAACCAGCAGCGATGCCGACGGCGTCTCTTAGCCCCTCATTCGGTGGCATACGGGCAAAATTACCTGCGAACCATTTTGTACAGTACCAAACCTCGACTTAGTCACTGCGATTTATCATCACGGCATTGTCAATCACGCGTGCCTGTACTTTCCCTCCACGTTCGCCATGTCGGAGCCCGACGAGCGCCAGTGTCGGATCTGTTTAGCTGGAGCGGAGGAACTTGAACTCGGTCGACTGGTCAGATTCTTAGTTTTTTGTATGGTTCTTTCTTCCTGTCTAACTGAACCTAGATCAAACCGTGTCTATGCAAAGGCTAGCTGAATTTGTTCCATAATTCTCTGCTATAACCAAAACACAACAACAGGCTCCATCTCGTTCGTTCATGTCAAGTGCCTTCAGCGCTGGAGGAAAGCATCACAGAGCGCCTTCTTCTCCTGCCCTCAATGTCATTATAAGTATCGGTTTGCTCGAACACGAATAGTTGGTATTGCTACAAACCCTGGTACTTATCCTTTGCTTTCTTCACAGTTATTACCAACAGCTGAAGCATCTCCCAGTTGTCGTTGGTACAATATCGGCCATATTATTCACAGCGCTGGTCTTACTTTCGTCCTTCGTCACCACTTTTTTTATGTCCTGGTTCGAGGAGCCCTCGGAGAACTATTATTATCGCTCTGGATTCTTTGGATCCAGTTCTTTCTTCTTTGTCTCTCCCTTGGATATTGCCCGGGATCTCATTCGAGTTGCACTGCACATCCTGCAGGACACTGACGGCGAAGTCTTCGGCCGTGGCGACGCCCAGGCCAGCCCCCCAACACCTCAGTCGCAGCCTGGGCTACTGGTGTCGTTCATCCGCCGATTCCTGCTCGGTCTCCCGATTGTCGGTGCTGGATCGGTTGTACACATGCTGCTCTCGCTCCAACTCCTAAGCCCCGTCCACTTGCTGGCTCGTTACCGCTCTAGCAACCGAAGGAGAGAGTCGTCTCGCGATGTAGTGGGCTTGATTATTATCGGTCTACTCTTAGTCGGCGCTGCAAGGTCCGTAAACTTGTTTTCGAGTGAACTTGATTTGACATCCAGGCAGAGCGTTGGTCAAGGTGTACGGTTTCACACAATCCCTGACAAAACGCATTCTACTTCGTGCGGAGGACGCGATTTTGGAGGTCTAATTGGCGCTATTGGGTCAAATCTCACTCGATAATGTATTTTTTTCATACATGACATGTAAATTAATAAAAATAGCGGGTTTCTACCAATTTTGCCGCAGTTGCCTTTTGATGTTTTCAAATGCTTCCTTCGTCTCTGTTCGAGTGGGCTCCAACTCCACGAGGTATTGTTCCACCGCGAGATGTATCCGACCCACTGGAAATTCGTCGACCCGCCGACCAGTTGACGATTGTGGTCGTTTGGCGTCCTCGATCCAATCGCCCAAGAGGACCGCAATAGCAGAGGATACTGCTTGGACGTTCTTCTGGTCGTTGAATGGAGGAACCTGCAAGAATGGCTTAAAGTTGCAATCTAGTTGGTAGAAGCAGGAGAAACATACGTGGGATTCATACATCTCGTGCAAAACATCCCAAACTTCAGGGAAAGGGACGCCACACTGGACCAATATCCGGGGGGCCCACCCAGATGGTAACGTCCCCATGTTGGCCAGCGAAAACCTCACCAGCAGAGTCGCAATATGCCCTGGTGCCAACTGTATCAAAGTCTAGTCGACAAAAAAGCAGAACAAAACTCACGCAGGGGAAATGCACTTTCTGAAGGGTAAAATCGTTGACCCAATGGCACCACTTTGGCTATGATTTGGTCTGCGGTGGACAGCGTATCAGCCTCTCCTTCGAGGACTGCATTCAACTGTCTAAGCTGACAAGTCAACAAGGATGTAAATCGAACGCACTGTCTTGGAATATCCTATTCCAAATCGGTCGAACAATACCGTCGTCCCGATGTTCCGAAACATGCAGACAGAGCAGTTTGATCGTTGGAAGGTCGAAGGGCTGCGCATAGTCTTGGTACAACTATTGCCAGGGATTAGATTGGGAAAACGGTAGTTCCTCGACATCGCACCTCGGACATTGTAAATAACCGCGTTGAAAGCGCAGTTATCCTCTCGCCAACCGCGGGCGCATCATTGATATGAGGTGCCAATGTGTTGAAAATCTCTAATTGCACCTGGGCGACCTCGAGCTTCTCTTCCAAGTCAGTCAAGAATGCAATTGCGGTTTCGTGTTTGCCGCCGATGGAAATCGGGTGTGCTTTGGCGTTCCCAACAGCCAAAGTTAGATATTCGAGTCTAGACTCGAGAGGGAGTTCAAATCTTGACAGTATGTTAGCTCGAGGACAGCGAGATGACGCGCTACGCACTGAGTAGAGTCTGCGAGGGTACCTAGTACTTCGGCAGCCCGTAAAGGCTGGCCGTTTTTAACATAAAATTGCCATAACAATTGGTACTTTTGAGCCGTGGCAGGTTCACGCCGTAGATGAGCTTCGAGGAAGGCTGGTCGCATCTTGAAGACGGGAACTAAGGTAAGACACACGCAAGAATAAGTACAAAGACAAACCTCCAGCAGTTCATCCGCCATTTGACGGTGAATTAGCCAGTCGTATAACGTCGAATGGAACATTTCGTCCTCGCTTGCAAAAGACAGTTCATATGCATGGTTGCGCACGACCTCGGGGTCTTCGCCAAGGACTGTATTTTCAACCGCCATGGACTGCTTCTCCTCGAAAACGGTCAACGAGTCCAGAACTAGGGCATAACACCTAGTTCGGAACTCCGAGAGTTCATTCGGAGGCTGGCCGGAGGCCCAGCGCTGAAGCCCGATGTTGTCTGCGTCCACTATGCGGGCACATGTTAGAGGAAGTTCGACAGCGCCTACAAACATTTCAACAGGCTTTCGAGAAAAAGAACGAATATAAACCTTTGGCATAATCTAGTTGCTGGTAGTCGCCACAAATTTCTCGTAGTTTATCAAACTCAAGGATTCGTGCGCCTTTGATGAATAACCTGAGGAGTAAATGAGCAGGGACGGGCGCCAGCAGAGTGGTTCACTTACCGCAACGATTCCGCAAGCCAGTTCTGCCGCTCTCTAGGACTTCGTGTTTCAACTGCTTTGCGAATGTTTTCCTTCGCTTTGTATAGCATTACATCATCGGTACTGCAGAAGGAACCGCATCTGTGTTGGAGAACCTCGCTGATGGTGTCCACCTGTGGATTGGGAGTCAATGCTGGAGACAGCAGTTTAACACTTGTCTCACGCTAATTTGCTGCCCGATTTGTTGGTCGATAACAACATTTACTAGTGCTCTGGAGATTGTCATCCCGTTCTGTGTCGTGATCAGGTCCTGATATGTGAGAGAAGTGATGATTTTCTGAGTTTCGGCGTCACATCTTTACTAAAATCAGTTAAGGACGCCGACGAAAGGAATGTAATGCACTTTGCTACGAGTTCGCCGAGCTTGTAGTCGTTCAACAAAAGAACGAAAGAAAGAGCTTCAATTATCCTCGTTGACAGCGTCAAGAGCTCTGAAACCGACGTCTGCTCCGCCTAATCGAGGATTGAGTTTGGTACGCACAATTCGGCTAAATAAACCCACCTTCCAGGCTTCCTGCTCGCTCACTGCGGCCCGAGTGGTACCAGCGTCACCAGGAGAAGAATGGAACAGATGAGGATTCTTATCCAGGAAATCCTTCAGGGCATATACGTTTTTCTGGATGATAACCAGTGTTTTATCCGAGATTGCAGATTGCTGCAATCCTGAGGGCCTGTGCTATATTAGATTGAAGCAAAATGAGTTAGGAAAACCCTACCCAGCTGTTGTTAACTTGGACTTCCACAGCGGTCGCACTAACCGAGCCAAGTAGAGAGCGAGTCCTTCCCTTCGCCCGCTGAAAATGGCAGTACCTTGACTGTCCGCTTGAAGAGATTTCATGCACAGGGTCAAGGAAGAGAAAGGGCAAGCTTACTGGTTCCGTATGTCACTCTCTCCGTCCACA
Organism: Mycena haematopus; assembly: GCA_029281435.1. Taxonomy (NCBI): domain Eukaryota; kingdom Fungi; phylum Basidiomycota; class Agaricomycetes; order Agaricales; family Mycenaceae; genus Mycena; species Mycena haematopus. The sequence continues at coordinate 25,920 of JARJCV010000084.1, forward strand.
TCGGCCGCTCGCCGAAGTCATAAAATGCCTGTTTCGCTACAGCCGCCACGTCAGGACTAATCATGCTGATAGTTCCAGACGCAGAATCATCCGCAGGATCCAAGAACGTATTGCCGCTAGCAAGGCCCAGAAGCATCGCGCATGTCTGATCCCGTCCAAAACTGTCCAAGAAATCAATTTCAGCCTACTAATCATGAGATGTATTCACCTATCCCTGAATTCGATAATGGGTTGGACGTTTCCTTCTGATTGCAGTTCCTCGATTACTGCCTTGAGGTAATCCAAAGCGCGTCTCTTGACCAAGAAAGTCAAACCAACATTTGTCAGAATCATGAACTGACGTGGGTTGGCGCTGAATTGAGTGGCGAGTTCATTCGTGACAGCTGGAACTGATGCTCCAGAAGAACCAGATGCATTGCCTGAAGACGGTACCGGGGCCATAGCCCAGGTCCGTCCGGGAATAGCCAGCAACGTAGCGTACTCAGTAAGGGGCGGGCGATTAGCAGCCGGCGCATTGTTATACTGTGGGACTTGCTGGATTGGGGGTGGTAGATTCAACTGGCCAAGAGTTCCGATACGGGTGAGGTCTGGTGACATGCACAAGATGTAGTCGGTACCGTCAGTATCCCCAGGTTGCGCCGCAATAGTCAGACCATCGACATAGCATGAGCTTTCCAGAGCAGATACGATGTAAGGTCGAGATGGAGGAGGAGGAGGAGCATGAGAAGTGCCGTACGACGCAACCGGAGGTCGATATGGATGGGCCTGTTCATCTGGATGGCGTAAATTGGGTGGGGGCAACCGGACGTGCATAAGTTGAAGTGTCCGGGAGCCAGACGATCCACTGCTCGCGCCGCCATAGTAACTAAAGCCCATGGAAGGTGAGAAATACAGGCGGACCCCATTGCTCGTGATCGCAAGGAGCTGGATTCCTGTCCGTGACTCTGATGGGTCAACAACATGGAGTGCCACAATTTGAAAGGCTTTAGGTGTAAGAGCAGGGGACCCGGGAGCCTTATCCTGGGCCGCCTTGTACAGATTCGTGATTGTCTGGACGTGTTGCAGAGATTTGTCACCGTCAGGACGGTAAACAGAAATGCTATTTTTCGTGTTGAGGGTATAGAAGCAATTTCTTGAAAGATCGGACACAACCGATAGAATACGCTCTAAACATAAATAATGGATACCTCTTGGAAGAAAAAAGTAAGGCATACCGTCTACGTTCGAAGAAGCGAATCGAGGGAGGAGGCTTGCCACACCTCCAACAGAGTGGTTGATGAGCTGCACCCGTTTCCCAAACCACGATTCATTTTCTTGGTAGTGGAGTTCATACAAGTTGCCGTCCTGGGCGCCGGCCATAAATATTCGACCCTCTGCTGTCCCAACGACCGACGTCATTTCGATATCAGTAGACACTGTGAAGTCGGTAGCGTATAGTTTGATTTCCTTCCGCTTTGCTCCAGGAATTGGAGATAAAGAAAGGGCGATGAGAAGGACAGAAACCGGGGTGCAAATGACAAGAAGAGAGCCTATTTCTTCGATAAATAGGCCCTTCTTTGGTTTTACAACGGCCACGTTTGTGATTACGTCCGGCTGGTCGACAAACGAACTAATCTCCTGACTAGGGGCCGTTATTAGTGTTTGCGCTCCAGAGCCAGAAACGCGCACCCTTCGATGTAGTCCCACAGAAAAAGTTTATGGTCGATGGATATCCAGGCGCGCTCTATCTCCGGCATTAATCCCATATGCGAATTCACGCTGGTGCCTGTCACGAAACGTTGGCCGCTGAATAAACAACCATCCAATTCGGAGCCCACTGTTATAGAACTGGAACAAGGCCTCCGGAATGCCAATGAGCTTGCGTTTTTGGAAGGGAACCCTTGTGTCATCCGGAAACACGCTATATGACGCCGACGCCTGGCCGCCCGCTATATTCCGATGTTTAAGCCCAGGTTGGACAACAGAACGAGACTTACGAGTAGTTAAAGTGTCCCCAAGGTCTGGGATGATTTGGGCGTCTTTCGTGAACTGGGCAATAATGGCATCGCTCGCGCTTTGCAATGCAGTTAAGTCAACTGGAAATGGTATCTGGCGTGTAGTGGCCATCTGCAGGACGGCTCGACGCGTTGTTCAAAACGGAAGTCCGTCACGTGTCATTCGATCGGGTCACAGCCACAAAAAAATCGAGAAAATGCGTTAGAAGAATATACAATTATACAGGGCTGAAATATGCACTAGTAGGCTGGATCATATATACGACTCGTCCGTAAGTTTAATAGTACCGACCGCGCTTCGTGCTTTTCCCACCTCTCCCTGACGCAGTAGCCTTGGTCTGGGAATATGTTCGTTTTGGGGGTGCAACTGGCGGCGGTGTAGCACTCCGGTATCCCGTCTTTGCGCATTCGACGTCAAAAGCGTTCACCTGTTGTAAGCACCAGGTTAGGTTCATCCCATGAAAGCAACAGTGTTGCATACTCACCAATGCGTTGAAGTCGGTGTTGACCATGCTTCCGAAGAGAGGATGGCTACTGGAGCATTTCAGGGCCGTAAGCCGAGGAGAGGTGCTGAGCAGAGTGAGAATTGTCCCGAGTTTAGCAGTTTCAGACTCACATTCCAAAGGCCATGCGGGCCAAAAGCCGCGGGTCATCTCGTTCGTGGCAGGCGCTCAGAATAGCGGCCAATTGCTTTTTATCAACGTTAACGATGGGCTTTGGAGAAAACGTCACGCCTTGTCCCGTGGTGCAGAAGGTGCAAAGACCGCAACCATCATCCGGGATGGTGTCCTCGCTCCCGAAATATTTCGAGAGATTGCGAGGGATGCCTGCTGACAGTCGGCCAATAAACTATGCACCAGATGAAAGGAAATACATTCGTCTTCCGTGACAAGTTCAAGGACTTGTTTAAGCTTCTTCACCCCTGTGAAAAGATAGATATTCAGGGTATGACAATGCAGCGAAAAGTGGCACAAACCATCATCTTCCCTTTGCTGCATGCGGGCATACAACTCGTCTACTATTTTTATTATGCCGTCCGGCGTATGAGGAAGAGTCTCATTGAGGACAGCATATCTCTGCCCGAGAAGATTAGATCTTCCGGAAATCAAGAAGAGAAGAGGGATACTTGCCGCTCTGACTTGCGAAGCTTTTGTCTGAATGAAGCCTAAAGCGAAGTTCAATCCAATGACAGGGAAGGGAAATGGAAAGAGACCAGCGAATTCCCATCCATTGATCTTCTTTGCAAGGTCGCTTCGATCCGTGCCAGTGCGGGTGGCAGCATCGACAACATTAATCTACGAGGAGGTTGGTTAGAACACATCCAGGGGCATTGCCTGCAAGGGCCAAACCTCGAATTTATTCCCTTTGTCCCGCCAAAAATTGCGAATGGTCGTAGCATCTTTGCTCTTATCATTAAGGAGGCTGGCCCTCCCCGCACTATTAAGTGGAATGATCTCGTACACCGAGTAAAATGGTGTAACAGCACGGATAAACCCGTAATCGAGCTCAAGTTGAGCAAAGCACAGGTTCAAGACATTGGACTAGAGGATAGTCAAGTTCAGTGTTCAGCGCATGTCGAATGGCTGAAGATGTTACCCGAATGTCATAACTGCCAGAGAGAGAGGTGTTGAGATATAATTGAGACATAAGGAGTAGTGCGATGGCTTAATTACCTTTTACTCTGTTCATACAAGTTAAAGTCGAGGGTTTTGTCACTAGATGGCTTCTTCAAAACCACTTCTTGAAACCACAGCTGCAAATCCCGTTTCGCGCACGTATCGCCACGACAAAATCCCTCAAGAACTGGAATGTCCTCTGCAGCAAGGAACATCACGCATTCGGACCGCAGGCCATCTCGTCCTGCCCTGCCAACCTCTTGGCTATAGTTTTCTAACGTTTTAGGCGTAAAGAGATGGATAACCTGAATAGTGTTTTGTAAAGTACGAGCACAGATTTTGAAAGATCATATTCACCTGTCTAATGTTGTGTCGATCTATTCCCATACCGAAAGCAATAGTGGCGACGACAATACAATCGGCAGACGTCATAAATTTTTCCTGCAGTCGAATGGTAAGGAAAGAGTCATGACACGGAGAAACATGCAAGGACCTGGACTTGTTGACGTTGCGGCGCTGGTAATCCTGCATGATACACCAATACATCCTGCAATCCGCGAGACAGCAGTGCATTTGCAACTTGTTCTGCATGTTTTTGTAGTGTAACGTAGACGATGGCAGGTCCAGTGCGTGTCTTGAGAAGTGGGACTAGGATATCCAGTTTCTTGGGCAAAGTTTCCGCGACTTCAACCCGCAGGGACAGGCTGCATGAGGGTTAGATATATCTTGGTAGTTGAAACTTGACGCCTTACTTGGGCCGAAAGACAGCAGTACGAAACACGCCTTCTTTCTTGATAAGAAAGGATTTACAAATATCTTCTACTACCTTGAGACAAATCAGTGGAGTCGCAAAAGCGCTAGAAGTGCAGTACAGCGGGGGTCGCCGTCGCCGTCAGACATAAGACGCGCTCAACATCTTGTTCCTCACAAAATCGAGCTATTTTGAGGTACTCTGGCCGAAAGCTGGCACCCCACTTCGGGTCGGTCAGAAGAGGGATGAGAATGAGGAACGAGAGTGGACCTGCGAAATGCAGTGTGCTTCATCGACAGCAAGAAGTGAGATCTTTATTTGGCTCATCATGTGGATGAATCCCTCGTTATTGAGGCGTTCAGGCGCGACGTAAAGGATTTTCAAGATCCTACACGTCTTCAGCAACACGTTCAATATCCCGACGCAACGACCAACCTGATAAGACTTCTGCCTTGACCCAGCTTTTCGGGCGATGACGGTGAGCGCAATACAAAAGAGACAGTCTATAACGCAGAACTAACGTTGCTGTGTCCATGGTAAGTGTGCTATCGAGACTCGCGGCCTTCACGTTGCGCTGTACAAGAGCATCAACTTGATCTTTCATCAACGATATCAAAGGCGATATGACGAGCGTTAATCCACTGTCTAGACACAAGGCAGGCACCTGGATAAGCCATGAGCGGAGATGGAAAATTGGGAGGCAAGGAGGGACCTGGTAACAGAGAGATTTTCCACCTCCCGTGGGATAAACCACGAGGGCATTCTCGTTCTCTACGACGAGTCGAGATACAACCTGCATTTATACGCGTCAAATTGGCCGTTGCTTCAGTTCCTTTGACGTACGTGTTCTTGGGACAGTCGGAACGACGGAAAGTTGAAAACATCCTACAAGAGGCTCGAGGTGAGGTACGGAAAAGGAAACATACACTCACATTCAGGACTTGTTTCGCCCGTTCCATTGCGAGCCGATGTGACGCTTCTGCTGCCTGGGTACCGTTAGGTTAGACCCAACGCTCTAAAAAAGGAAAAGGAAAGAAAGAGAGACGCGTTGTCGTGGCTTGTTTGCCATCAACTGATCCATTTCCCGCAGAGTGATGATCATTTTGGTCCAGTCGAAGGTAAATCGCTGTTCCGAGGGCCAACGGACTGTCAATATCCTGCTTCCATCCACATGTCGACTTGATACTGCTCGAGGGCAGCGTCAAACGATAATATCTCCCCGTCCAGCTAGTGCCTCTATAGCGGCTGCTGCTACTATATTCTTCATGACCCATGCCCAGTCTCATTCGTGGTCCTCTAGGTCCACCTCTGAATCAACTATATATTACCCAACTTATAGGCCAGATGAGACTGCCGACGTACATTCCAGCCACCGTCCAAGATCCCGGTCTGAAGTAGTCGAAGATGCGTCTATCGCCAGACCAAGTAAGCCTTGCAGAGTTCTTCATCTGGGACTCAATTTTGCTCATTCTAGCATTCAAATATGTCCTCGGCGAAATGATAGGGAAGGGAAGCTATGCCCGAGTGTATTTGGTATCCTTATTCCCTGCCGCGGACGTCAAGGTGGATCATTCATTCCCTTGTAGGCCCTCAATGCAAACAACGGCGAGCTAATGGCTGTGAAACGAGTAGAAACACCTCAAACCGCCAGCGATCGTGCGGATTCTCGTCAGCTGGAGATGGTCGAGGCGTTGAAATTCGAGAGCAAAACTTTGAAGGTACGATTGGTCAGAATATCACAACTTGTAACTCAACAATTCTGGAGGATCTTGAACACCCGAACATTGTCCAATATTTGGGATTTGAAGAGACATCCGAAACCCTCAATATGTGCGCGTTTGGCGTGCTGATCTTCCCGCATTCTGATAACCTGATCAGTTTCCTGGAATACGTCCCTGGCGGAACTATTGGAAGCTGCCTGCAGAGTGCGCCTTTTGTGTTGCTCTTCGCTCATTCTCACGATATCATATTAGGACATGGAAAGTTTGAGCAAGACGTCACCAAATGGTTCACCTCTCAGATCCTCGCTGGCTTGGAGTACCTGCATTCAACGGGTATCCTCCACCGCGATCTGAAGGGCGACAATATTCTTGTCCAGACCTCGGGGGTTTGCAAAATCTCCGACTTCGGAATTTCAAAGAAGGAAGACATGCAAGGTCAAGCTTGTCCCTCTTGACACGCTATATATCGTACCAACTCGTTCCTCGTTGATATGTAGGTCAGGCATTTACTGGAATGAAGGGAACGGCTTTCTGGATGTAAATCACTCCATTTTCCATTTTCTCGATCACGTCTCATCTCGTTGGCCATATCTACAGGGCCCCAGAAGTACTCGACGCTAACAATAAACGAGGGTATGATTCAAAGGTAGATATTTGGTCGGTGGGATGTGTGGTGCTAGAGATGTGGAGTGGGGAACGGCCATGGGCGGGAGAAGAATTAATACCAGTAATGTTAAAGGTGCTTTCCACAAGATTCCATTGCATTGCCTTACCGAACCCTCTCTTCAGCTATATAATGACAAACTCCCTCCGCCCGTACCGACAGGTATTCTTTCAGGCCTTTCCGAACTTGCATTAGACTTTCGTCGCGAATGCTTCGCCATGTCTGTATCTCGCTCTTTTCTTGTTAAGCAAACTCATACTTTTACAGGGATCCGCGAGATCGGCCTACAGCAGCAGTACTGCAGAATCATCCCTACCTTCAGCGTACACCCGGTTGGGTCTTCCAGTTATCTGACATAGAGAGATCGCCCGCTCGCCCATCTATTAGTCGCAGTAAACGCCTGGGCAGCACCCGACATCGAAACTCATCTGCACCTGCGTCCCGCCATCGACGGTCAGCGACGGAGCCTGACGCCCCGCCAGTCCCGACTATATCAGGACACTCTACATTCCGATCCAGTGATTATTTACCGTCAGCGTCATTCGACACCGATACCCTGCGGCCTATTCCACACAGGCCCCGTCCATCTCGGCCACAATCTAATGAACCGCCGCCCATCGTCTATATCACGCCTCCAAGCTCCCCCATCCGCACCTCTCCCCGTAACTCAATATCCCCCGCCACGTCTGAAAGCACGACAACATCACGATCGCTGCGAACCAGGAAGTCGGGATTCTTTGTGGCAAATCCTGACCCGGAACCGGGTGACAAGACAAGCGTCCCAGGTTTTGTGTTCAACCCCCCTCCACTTCCGGCCAGCGAGGCTCCCCCACGGCCATCGACCTCACAGCAATCGCAGAGACCATTACAGTCGCGATTATCCATGGCCGATCTCCGAGCAGAAGAACGGCGGCTCGCCCCTGCCGTATCCATGCAACAGCTCGCTGGTCGCGTCGGCGTCTCCTCTTCCCGGCAGACGACATCATCTCGAAACTCTTATTATTCTGAGAGCGATAGCGACGGCACTTCGGGGACCATGTGGAAGAAACCGCCGGTTGAATTCCAAAAGACCCGTACGCCTTCGCCATCACCGAGCAAAGCTAACAAGATGGTTCACCGGCGAAGTATCATTGAAACTAAACGCGAATCTACATGGGCGCCGAGACCGGGGGTGCGAGACGTTTACTCCCATTTGCAGGACTTTTTTCCTCGCGTAGACCTGGACAAGCCTATTGTCGCCCCCAGTATAACTGATCGACACCGGAGGACGAAGAGCATTCGGATGACGGTTGATGAGCTGAACCGTGCGAATTCGGAGAACCGTGGTCTTCGAAGAGCAGCGACCACGAAACTTTGGGGTCACAAGGTCGAAGAGGTTACAGCTGAGGGAGCGAACAAACGGACAATAATGTAATACGTAGACAGAGTTCCAATGTATTTAACGATTCAGGATTTAGGGTTCTAAATTCAACCGTACCACGTCCTCTCAGGGCAAAGCTTTCACTACTTAGCGAAAATTCGACGGGTCCTGTATCCCGTTCACAATGCAAAAACCTCCATCCATTCGAGTAGGAACATAGGACGCGCACGTGAGCTATGCAGTGTTACAATAAAATAAGGGTATGGATTCAGATAGAAAGCGCTCATATATCCATTCCTCCATGCCAGGAAATCTTTAGAAGTGCTCCTTGGCGAACGTGAACTCCACCGTAGAGCACGAGTGGTGAGACGTTGCCTCTTTGAGCGCTTTCGCGATAGCACCGGGGCCACAATAGTACGTCTGCGAAAAGGATAAGTGAAAATAACCAGCGCGGTTTGATGTGATGCTTACCCCGACTTTTGTCTTGAGCTGGGAGGTGCTTCCCGGGATGTACTGTCCGCTCTCGATCGCCTGTCTAACTTGGCCATAGATCGTCATCCAATCAGGGCGTCCGAACATAGTGCGGGTGCGGAGAAGGGTGAGGGGGTCATACTCTGCACCGGCATCGTTGACGGCAATGTTCCAAAGCATGTCCTCGCTGATCTTTTGAGTGAGATAGATGTTGATGCGGAGGAAGTTGGCTAATTGACATCGTCGTCAGTACGAACAGAGCCTTCATTGTCATGACACGCACGATCAGCCTGAGCAGCCTCGATTTCCTGGAGCAGACTCTGGAACCAACCAAACGAAGGAGCGTCACGGCAAATCCAGAAGAACTCGACGCGGCGGAGACTTCCGCAGTTGCCCGACCTCTGGCGGTACCAGATATCCTTGAGAATAGAGGCGAAAGGAGTAACACCTAGCACGCGAAACATCAAGACGATAAACAGGAATCGAAGCTCTCCAACTGACCAATACCAGCCCCAACCAACATGGCAACCTCAACGTCGAAAACGTCCTCCGCAGGCGCACCGAAAGGACCGTCGATGCGGACGGTGGGGAGTGAGACGTTGTTCGCGTCAATTTCCACAAAGTCTCCACGGGTCGAAACATCCTTTTCGTCCTTCTCTGCACCCTTGATCGCAGCCGAGGTCATGGCAGCAACGACAGACGGGCCGACACCGAGACGGTCACCGAGAGCACGCGTGAAGTCACCGACTTGACGGATGTGGACAGAAACATATGGGTCTTTGGGAGCCGACGTGATGGTGAACTAGAGGCTGATTAGAACATATGCCACTAGTAATTCAAGGAACCTACCGGGTGCCACTGGAAGCTGGAAATCTCGGGAACCTGGATGAAAAGCCATTGGCCGGCAGTGTACTTGAAGCTAGGCTTGATGATGCGCAATTCCATTGCACCTACCCATCAAATGATTAGAATCACCGTCGTGTTGACAGCAAGGCAGACAACTTACCACTGGGGTGGACAAGGACTTTGGATAGCTTGGTGGCTCTCCGGGCACGGTACTCTCTGTACGCACGCTCTCCGAAGTAGAGGATGCCAGGCCAAATCGTGTACCGCCAGCTGAGATAGCCGAGGCAGTGCTTGGTCGAGTAGAAGGGAAACGAGGTGATGTAGTCAGGGTCGACAGAGTCACGGACAAAGCATCCAGTGGCGTGTGTGTACAGACCGATCATGAAGAAGAAGGCCAGATGATGCGTATACCAGAAGGCCTCGAAGCACTGGTTGCGAACCTTGGCGCTAGCGGTGGTGTACATGAGCAACATGATGAGGAGCATGAAATGGCCCGTAATGCCACCAGGCTGAGTGTAGTGGATCTGAAGGGCGATCTGCTTGCGGACCTCTGCAAATAAGGATTTCTTCAGAATCAAACCCACAAATCAAAGAAAAATGCTTACGGGTGCGCTCGACGTTGATGAAGTTGACATAGTGGGCGGTGGTGTGGACCATGGCCCAGAAGGCCATGGAGTAAGCGACTTGCCTGTGGAACCAAATGTTCTCGTCGGCGGGGAACAACCAGGCGAGGTGAGGGCGAATGACTTTGAGAATATTGCGCAACATCGGGAGCAGGATGAGGCCGCCGTCGAAAGCGAGGACAAGACCAGCACCGCGAGACACCCACACGGAAAACTTGAGTCCGTTCAAAGCGGCAAGCTTCGTGTTCATTTGCTAGGACGGATGAGCACGAGAAGACGACCAAGAAAGATAAAACGGTACTTGACTGTGCCATCCGTAGGCAAAAAAGAAGAAATGAAGGCCATAGAAAATGACATTGAAGGCGAGCCTTCGAGGTGTCATGAACTCTCTCCTGAACCAACTCTCGCCCATTGTGAACGCTGACTAGTGCGAAGCTCTTTCGAATAGATAAATGTGTATGGCCCGGCCAGACAAAGGAGGGAGGGAGATGGGCGTAAGAGAAAGAGAAACGTCCTGACGCTGGGTTAATGAACGATGGGGTGATCCAGAGATGCGGCACAGGCCGCGCATGACTTGTTTATACCAAGTTGGCATGGGGATCACTGCCCCTACTTCGGTTGTTCCACTGTACTGGGTATACCGAGGCGGCCGACACAACTACAAGATCTATTCCTCCCTCCATCAAGTGATCCACGTCTCGATGAAACAGCATGCTGGAGCACCCCTAGCAGCCCCTCACTCCTCGTACCGGTAAGCCACCATCGCCTCGATTCGGTGCACGTCCGTGCTGAAGCTGCGCATCTTCACTTGCTGGCTTTTGCTCGCCTCGATCGCAAGCGGGTCCGTGTCCACCCACTCTCCCGCAGGCACGTCCGCCGAGTCCGACGTATACGCCAAAATGTTGAACACCTTTTCCTCTTGCATCACTGGTAGAAACGTCACCATTGAAACGATCTGCTTCAAAATTGCCCGGATTTCTGATTGGATCTCCGCTTCGGGCTTGCCACTTCTGGAAGACAAGGTTAATACAAGAGGAACGTGTAGTTTCTACGTACGCGTCTTTGGAATCTGCTGGTGGTTCAACCAGCTTTATATCGAAAACCCACCGCTCGAGCGTCGCGCGTGTATCTTTCGCAAGGATAGCGAGCACCAACTGTGTGACGGAACCAGTCAAAATCCACTCTTGCCGCCACCGTCAATATCGTGCGGGAACGGAGTATTGGCATGCCACTCACTTTGAACCTGCTGGAGGATCCTATGCAAGGTTCTGAATCACCATGGCGAATTGACGCCAAGCACTTACTTCTCAAGATAGTTTTCCAGAGCCAAATCTTGTGTGACCAGAACGACTTGTCCGTATTTCTTTACCATATGAAAGTCGTCGCTCGGGTACACTTCACGTTGGAACAATATCCTTTGAATATGAATGAGGAACTAAGCGGACAACAAACGACTGACGCTCACGTATTGACCGCATATTTGAAGAACTCTGTGACCAAAGCCGTCGAGCCTTGGAGGGTAATTGCTTTGCGGGTGGCTTGCTTCGGCGCCATGGAGGATTCGAGGACGGAGTGTGTGACAAGTTGGACGCGACTGGTGACATAGATTATGTCATCACAACACGTGACGGTTTCTCGCACCCAACAATGTCTGGCTCGTCTCAGTCCCCGTCTCCGCGCGACCCAGCCCAGAATGCGAGCCAGGAGGAGCGGCTTATGCTCGAGTACTACCGCCAGCGCGGCTATTCCTCTGCAGAAAAAGGTTTACTGGAAGACATAGAAGGCAAAGAGTCGGATAAGGGGAAAGAACCAGAAACAATCCCTCCCGATGAATTGATCAAGGCCCTGGCGGTATATGCCCAGAAACCCTCACGTCCAGGCGACAACGTCTTCAAAGAGTCTGCGAGTGTATTGCAAGAATTAACCGCAATGGGCAATCCAAGCAACATCCAAAATCTTCTTGCGAGCATCGGCTCTGTTGGCGCCGAAGACATCCTCTCTCTTGATCCTACCGACAAGCAGGAAGGCTTCCGAGAACTAGAGGCATGGGTGGACGGTTCCCTTGACATGTATCGCGTACGTTAACACCAATGGATTTGACGCGTTCCTTGACGCCGGGTGCAGCCTGAATTTCGCCCAATACTTTTTCCAATATTCTGTCACTTCTATCTAGATCTTATTCAACGCGGTCTGAAAGAAGCTGGTACGTGGTCTACTCGTCGATTTCGTACACAAGCCCTCAAGGTCGTCAGCTATCAAATTCTATTCTACGTTTGCCTCATCGCTTGCCCCCTCACATAGCGCAACGTTGCACCACATTTCAACTCTCCTTCTCCCCGCACATGTTCAAAACGACGAACTGGCGCAGCGATTCAGGGATGAAAAATATGTCGTCCGCATGAGCCGCTCCGGCTTTGGTCTCCTTGTTGGTTGGCTGACGGAAGGCGTCGGGGGAGAAGCGTTTGGCGCCGGCGACGGTTTTACCGGTGAGATGGGCAAACGTGGCCGTGTATCGGTCATGCGAGTGGTGAATAACCACCTGCGATTCGATAGTAAGTCTTGTTTTGTGTCCGTCTTGGCTGTGCTTACTAGTACTGCAGTCACGTCCTCCAATACGACGTCCGTGTCATCAAACGCTTGGGAAGAGTCGACTGGGTTGCTTTCGTCTCTGATTCCCCGCGCGAATGGCGGTACGACCAACCTAACCAACCCCCAGGCATTCAATATGCTCAGAGGCGATCTCAAACTCGGACCCCCTCCAATTTCCGACGAACTTAGAGCTGAAACTGCACGTATGTTAAGGGACCAAGCGATGGTTGACCGAGACCCAACTCCATACGATGTGAATAGCACCAGACAAGCCATCCCTGGCGTCTTGTCCCCAACTGAATCTGATCTCGCTCCTCACCCACCGACCTTTCGAACTATCGACGCGGAACGCGAGGCGAGCCATGTTCGAGACGCCAGAAAACGCATTCGATTAGAGCCGTCTTTACTGGCCAACGCTGATCTGAACTCTGCTCAAGGTGCCGCCGTCAGAGCACGCGCATTGCCTAGCATATGTGCATATACATTGCATGATGTGCCTGAGGGGTATGTATGATAGCTCCTGCTGCTTTCCATGGCTGAATTCCGACGAGTGCCCCATGTGCAACATTCTCCCCAGATACCTCCTTGATGGCCGTTGGATTTGCTGAAAGCTATGTTCGACTATGGAGTCTCAAAGGTGAAAAGCTGCGCGGTTATAGAAGTGACTTCACGTCAGCGTCGATACGAGATTGTCAGTCTCTTGTTACTCTCGTGAATAGTGCTAATACCGCCCACTGTAGCTTCATCTCTCCGTAAAATTCGAGAGAAGGGCGGCAGCACCACACGAAAACTCATCGGTCACAGTGGGCCTGTATACTCTGTTGCATTTGATCCATTGAGCGGGTCTGCTGCTCCGCCAAAGTACCTGCTTTCCTGCTCGGCTGATGCCACTGCCCGGTTGTGGTCAATGGAAACTTTGACCAATCTGGTCGCTTTTCGTGGTCACGAAAACCCTATCTGGGATGTGAAATGGAGTCCTCTGGGGATCTATTTTGCGACCGGCAGTCGCGACCGCACTGCTAGATTGTGGTCAACCGACCGAATCTCGTGCTTACGAGTATATGCGGGACATTTGAGCGATGTGGATGTAAGCTCACTCCCTCTGCCATAGTCTTAATTCTGACTTCGCTTGTCTAGTGCGTACAATTCCATCCTAACTCTCTGTATCTTGCGACTGGGTCCAGTGACTGGACCGCGCGGTTATGGGACGTGCAGCGCGGTTCTTGTGTTCGAGTTTTCATCGGACATCAAGGCGCGGTTTCGTCTTTGGCTCTCAGTCCCGATGGTCGTTATCTTGCAAGCGCAGGTACGTCGACCATTTCTTTTGGTTGCAATATGGGCTTCAACTATCCGCAGGGGAGGACCTCGCTATCAATCTGTGGGATCTTGGTTCTGGTAAGAGGATAAAGAAGATGACTGGACATACGGCGTCGGTCTATTCTCTAGCTTTCAGTGCCGAATCATCACTACTCGTTAGCGGTGGTGCAGACTGGACTGTACGCTGCTGGGATGTGAAAGGTGCGGGTGGGACGCGTCGAAAGCCTCGAGAGAATGGTAACGCGTCGTACACGCCGATGGGCTTGGCAACGGGGGAGAATGCAGCACCCCAGAGTCAGGAAGACGAGGAAAGCATGGAAACGTGCGTTTCTCTGTAAATCTTCCCGTCTGCTCAATCTGACCCGCTTATAGAACTGACCTTCTCGCCACGTTCCCCACAAAACGGACACCAATAACGAATGTACAATTTACTCCTCGCAACCTCTGCTTAGTAGCCGGAAACTACCTTGCTCCAGACCCGAGATGATGGTATTATTGTGCTCGTTTTCAACCCGCTAGCTGCATGTGAATGTATTTGTTTTTTCCTTTCGTTGTTCACCGCCCGATGCGTTGTCTGTGTCTTCCTGGGTGCTCTGGTAGGAATTGCCCGCGTCAAATCTTCCTTTCGTTTTTCGCCGCCCGATGTGTTGTGTCGCGAAGTTCCTTAGTGAACGTCCCTGGCCAGTGGTAGGAATCCCCCCCGTCAAATCACCGAACCATGGCACGCGACTCATTCCGTTTGATTGTAAATTCTTGTTCTCTCGCTGGTCGGACGTATTGTTATCAGCCTTGCATCGGTTAGCCACTACCACATTTTCAGCGGGTTGCAAGTGTTACATTCAACGAGCTGGAAAGTTGGTAGACGCCGACGCGATCATCTTAAGTTCTTCGGAAATAGACTGCTGGCACGTGAGTTAGCATCGCGTCTCTTTGCTCGCCTCCAGCCTGTCCTCCTGAAAGTGTAACATTTTCAACATGGTACTGGACAGAATACATCTCTTCTCTTCCGACGCTCACACCGTAGTCTAGTCGGAAATGGAAGTCGATGATGCCATGGGTAGTGGCATTCCGCAAGTGTCGCAGAGCCAAGCATCCATGCCCATTGTGCACTCGGACATATCCAACACCCAGTGTATGTAGGCTTTGGAATTCACGCTCCCCGACACTCATACAACGCTCCGGCCTAGCTACGGCTCCGATGTCCACTGCACCTCGTGATGCCTTCAGGGACATCCAAGTGAAGGTCCACATTCGACGCCCTGACAGAGACTCGTGGGTATACATGGGAAGAGGCGTTGTGTCTCAAGATATCAATGGACATGCGTCCCGCGTCGGTCTGTGTCGTCGCCTGGCAGTGGGACAATTCTGACGCTTCCACAGTGGTCCGGGCTGTCTCAACTGGAAAGGTCATCTGTGTGTTCAACGAGGTGAGTGTTCATCCTTCATTATTGGAGCGCAAAGTCGATTTGGCATCGTTGCCCCAGGGATCCGAGCTCCAGGCCGAAAAAAGAGGCAATTTTGTTGTCATCGGATGTGTCGACGGTTCACGCGTCGTTTCCTGGTCCTTGAACGTGAGCGTGCATTGATTTTGCGGCGGACTTCCTCACCCTTGTTAGGCTCTCAATAACTCGGAGACTCTTCGACTTCTGGCTAGCATCGAGCTTGCTTGCTATAAATGTAAGCAGGCACTGGCAGATCCCCCGAACCACACAAAATCCCGTCGTCGAATCGAGCGCGTTATCAAAGACGACAGACGACGGCGTCACAGAAGGAGGAAAGACCAGGACGCCATGGTCGACGCGTTTTCCAAGCAAACGATTGGAAATGAGCCTGGTCCTATGGAGGCAGGTCCCCCCTCCTAGTCAGTTTCATTGCGAATCGGCTCCCTATTGTAACTGCTAGACCGTCGCTTTCAAATATGGACCCATATGTATTTTATTAGATTTGTTCTTGCACACTATAGCTTTCTGAGATTCAATTCATGATCATGACTTCATCTCTTGCACGCGTCAGTACAGTAATTATGCACAAGTTTAAATATCCAACAGTGCTCGCGGTTGCACGCGTTGTAAGTGACGTGGTAATACAAGTCCGTGTGGGTGCTGGTCTTATAAAGGTGGGGAGTCGAATGTATTGGACGGCGGTAGACCTTGGGCAGGCCTCCGCGTCGCGGAATATTGGGGGGGAAGTTCGACGACACCATCTTCGTTCGGGACAAGATCTTCGTCCTCCGCGTCAGTGTGTAAAACATAGCGTGAGGGTTTGTAGCCAGTGAACCCGGCCATCCCTGATTTTCGTTGACCCGCCGATGTCACGTCAGACCCTCGTTCCAAGAACGGTTCGATGTCTGCGCCGTGAGAAGTGGACTGCGCTGGTGGGTCGAACGGGTTTTCAGACTCTGGAAGCGTTGCCAGGTATTGGGAATGGGGCTGGTAGTGGGATGGGGCTCCCTGGAACGGCGACACCTGATGGAACGCGCTACTACTAGTAGGTGTAGTAGAGGCGGACATAAATGATGATGAGGTTAAGTTTGGTTGAGCATCGTAGGCCAAATCCAACTCCGATGGATTCAGGGGCCGCGAGCGACGGAACTCATTGCCGCCTGCCATTCTCGCTTTCTTCTCCTGTCGTTGACGGAGGAAAAACAGACCGAGCGTTATGAGCACCGCAAGAAAGACGAGGGCGCCGAGCACGGAGCCAGCAATTGCCCCAGTGTTCGATGAGGGCGTTGCGGGCACCGCGGTTGAAGAAGAGGTAGAAGTGGATCCAGAGGAAGGAGCGATGGTCGAGGACGGTGACTGTGAATTTATACAGGACGAATCTCCCGATAAACCCACAGTAGTGAGGTAACTCCCACCAGTCCGTCCTTGGGCATCGACCTACGCGTCATTAGACTACGGTGAAATACGAGGAGACACAAAGCCCAACCATCATGAATATGATTTCAGTGCCATTATAAACGTCCGCGGTCCAGTCAAAGGAGGTTTTAGCCTCCGGTATTGGATTGATCAGGAAGGCATCACCCCCAGGAATGACGCCCAAGACAGTGACGGGAAGAGTAGCGCCTGGAGTTATTGCAAAATTAGTTATTCCAAGGTTAGCCCACCGCAGAAGTACGCACCTGCATAATCCGTAATTGGAAACGGTCTGGCATACTGTGAGCAATTGGCTGGAGACGATGAGAGGTCTCTCACTGGCATTGCACTAACGGCGAATCCAGCCCGTAGGTATAAGCCAAATCCGGGGAAGTGGTATTGCAAGTTCCTCCAAGGGAGTTGCCAACCTTCAAAAGTTGAGAGGAGCCTCCTGAACCGAACCCCGTGTCATCGGAGAGGGTCAAGACGGCCTGGTCTTCGTACCGAATGCTTCAACAGATAGGACCTATATTGGAGAATGGCGACCTACCACTGGCATTTAACGGGATAGGCGTCGAAAATGTTCCGTTGACATTTGTGGATGGTATAGATATGTTTCGTGGCACTCCGAAAATCTGGAGAATGGCCATTCGGCTAAAATAGTATGCAGGACGGATTTGGGCACGCACTGGTATGATGGAGAGGTAATAACCTGCTCCGGAGCCCCCTGGGAAAGGCGATCAATAACAGGCCAGTATCAGATACACAGTTGCAAGGTACCTGTCCAAGTGATATTGACATTATCGCACTGAGTAATGGGGGAAAAGGTGGATGTGAATGTGCCAGCTACAAACCACGGAAGCCTGAAGAACCATAGCAAGAAAAGAGTGGAGAGAGACATGAGAGAAAGATAAGTTATGCTGTGCCATGTCAAATCAGATCACTGGCAGTGCCATCATCACACAGCGAGTTCCCGATGGGGAAAGCACAAATGATTACTTTCAGCCAGGAAAAAAAAGTATCTATCGTACGCTACTGCCAAATTTCCCCCGCCACTTTGAGCAGTAGCTGAAGCTTCGCCTTCTGATCCTGAAAAACTGCCATTCAGAATCAGTTCTGGAACGTTCCATAACGCCCACCTCTTCTGTGACAGGATTTCCTTGCCAGACGGAGGCAAAGCCGCACTGAGGGCTTGTCCATGGCAAAAAGATCAGAAGGGGAAAATCCGACGTAAAAGACTAACCTAATGCAAAGTCTAAAACCGCAGAAGAGGATCAGCGAGAGACGAGAAAATCCAAAGGAAGAACCAACTGATTGAGTGCGGCCTCTTTCGATCGAGGTGGAATGCCAGCTGCCACCACATCCGCAGCTTCGTAGATTCGAGCCTTGAGGACCTGAGCATCTTCGAGCTGGAAACACGTCGGGTTAACATCATTGCTGTGGATTCTGGAAGAACGCTCACCTTGGGGCTCTTGGTCGTCACAATACCTAAGACTGCAACCTATTTTTTTTGTGAATTCAAATCAACGAACAATTTTTATTTCGGCGACCTTGTTAGGCGGGAGATGTTTGAGGGGCGAAAAATCTCCAGAGCGTTCATTGTCGTATTCTAGCTGCACGCCAAGTTAGAGACACGAAAGGGAACAGACGAAAAATCAACATAGAATGTATCCACGTCCACTGAGTTGAATAATTTAACCGCTATCCGATGGTAGCCTCCTTCCGAGAAATGTACCCCGCCCTAGCAGAAGAGCTGACAATGATGCCAATGGAGAAAAGACGAATTAACATACCCTGAAATTTCCTCTGCACATATGTAAACCTATATGTAAATCATCTGGACGATCGACCGTGCATAGATTGGTTGCCCGGATGTATGTGTCCAGCAGCCTGCAAATAATGAGGCGAAAATCCCGAAAGTGCGCAAGCTAACTACGCTTCATGGTCGACACCAGCTGCCTCCATGCCATTAATCATATCTAACATTTATTCAGTCAATTTGTGGGGATTCATGCACCCTGACATGCATACCATCGTTGCAAAAATAACAAAATGTGGGGTCGTCCAGCTGAATGTTACCTGTCAATGATACTGTTCAACCTGGCGGCCAAAATGGTGCAACAAATTGCCTTACGACATCCTAGATCGTAAAGCTCTTTGATCTCCGCACGATATGCGATTCCTAAATCATTGAAATATTCATCTGCAACGCGTCAGTCGTAAGCAAATTACGCCGCCGTTGCCACACTCGCCGTCTGACTGGTATACGGCCGGGTCGTAAGTTAAATCTGAACCGTGCCGTTGGTGGATCCAGGTTGGTGGACACATGTTGACTTTGATTCGACCGACGTCCTTTCGATGAAAAAACATCCGATGTTATCTCGAAGCTATCGGGGCGCGCGAAGATTACCTCTGGGGGAACGATAGCCTTCAGAGCTTTGAACTGGTCGACGTAAAAAGGCACGGTCCGCTTGATCTTGCTCTGCGCAAGTTCATCAACGCGTCCAGTCGGCCTGCACCGCGCACCTACCGAGCAGTACCAGGACGGAAATTCAGTGACACCCATTGCGCCGAGGATTTTGACGTGGGGAATGTAAGGCTTCGGGAGTCGCATGAACGACTTTCTCGAGGAAGTGGGTCCCGCGTACCTTGAATTCGGCCATTGGACCTGACGGATGCATCGTTAATCGATATAATCACAGAAGACGAGTGAACAGGGATCACGGTGCGGAAGATAGGTCATTCCCTCCAGCTTGTCGAACACGCCCTCGAAGTATATTCCTCTGGTTGGATGTTAGTGGGGGGGATCGTGGGCGCCAGTCCCACCGTCGCATGTCACCATCGGTGATGGAGCCGATGCCAAGGTCGTGTTGAAGCTTGACGACGCGCGCGACGGCTGCGTCCTCTATAGGGAACAGATCCTCGCGTGCACATTTGCCCTGCTCGAGTAACTCGCGCTGATCATAGAGTTCCTTGGGGCGGACGAATGAGCCAATATGCTCGACGCGAAAGGGAGGGTGCAGCTTGAGAGTCGACATAATATCGCGAAGAGACAATTTGAAGATATCAGGGGCTTTTATTCAGAGCAGCAAGGAACATTAAAGTATAAATGGCAAACGCGGCTGCAGGGCCCAATCAGAATCAGGTATGGCGCGGGAAGCGGAAATGACTTCTGCTCGGAAGTTGAAGGCAGCAGAGAACTCTGAACATTGTCGTGATAGACGAGTGAAAACGTATGCCATGCGACCCATTTGGAGGCGTGTTTAACGCGCTTGAAGAGGACCGGCCCCATTTAGATGTGTTGAGACGCGGTTGGATCGGAGAATCCAGCGGTGCCGCGGAGCTGTGGCGCAGCGAGCTCACACGGTAAGAACGCGCGCCAGTCGTCCAACAGCGCGCATTCCCGTTGCCAGGGTTGACGCGTTTTTTAATCGAACGTGGACACCAGATACTCGGGAAGAAAGCAGTTCAGATATATTTTTCCAGAGAGCTGCGGCTCGGGACCGTCGAGCGAGGCAACGAGGACACGAGGTTCAAGAACGTTGACGTTCTCCCACAGTCAGTCGAGCCGAAAGAAGACGAAGAAATTTCAAGCAGAGGGGATGAAAAGAAAGACCAAAGGGACCTATAATGCGGACCTCCGTCAAGAGTCGAGGCGCAGAGCCAACAGGCCTTCTATTCCGGCTTTCGCGCGTCCCTAGACTGCCCTAGACGTTACCGGCGAAATAGCAGCAGTATAAGTAACGCTAACCTGAAAATAAATAAATAATGAAAGACCATGTGATGTCCCGATTGGGAACTGCCCAGTTTCACAGGTGACACAACCATTCTCCCGACCCACCTCAAGCATCCTCAAGACTAGGTACGTCCAATATTCATATCGCCCGCGTCTAGCTTATCCTCCCAAGGAATGGGTTTCGCACACAACAACGGTGAGCATAACACACCGTTATATTCCATAGCTCTAAGAGAATAAAAAACCAAGTCCTCCACGCCAACCACTTCCGGAAGGACTGGCAGCGACGCGTGCGGACCTGGTTCGACCAGCCAGGGCGCAAGCTCCGCCGCCGCACCGCCCGCAAGACCAAGGCTGCCACGCTCGGCGTCCGTCCCATCGAGCCTTTGCGCCCCGCTGTGCGCGCGCAAACTGTCCGCTACAACCGCAAGGTCCGCGAGGGCCGTGGCTTCACGCTCGCCGAGCTCAAGGAGGCCGGCGTCGGGCGCAAGGAGGCCCGCGGCGTCGGCATCGTCGTCGACCACAGGCGGCGGAATCTCAGCGAGGAGGGCAAAAAAATCAACGTCGAGCGGCTGTTGGCGTACAAGTCCAAGCTGATCGTCTTCCCTCGCAAGGCTGGCAAGCCCAAGAAGGGCGATTCGACTGTGCGTGTGCTTCTTTGCGTTCGGTGGAATGCGGTTGTAATTTTATCAATCAGGGCGACGACCTCACTGCTCCGACCACTCGCGCTGCCATTCCCCTGCCCGACGCATACCCGGCCGAAGCACCACGCAAAATCACCGCCGAGGAACGCGAGTTCAAGGCATTCCGCGCTCTCCGCACTGCCCGTGCCAACGCAAGACACGAAGGTGCCCGCAAAGCCCGCCAGGCCAAGGTGTGTTTGTTTCTCTACATTGTCTTCTTCTTTAACTGTTCCTGCAGAAAGACGAGGAGGAAGCGAACAAGAAGAAGGTAGGCTCTTGCCTTTTCATTCAGGCCCCAAATCTTATTTCTTTTTCAGTAAGCTGGTACTTCCATCGTTGTTCACCGTCTACTTGTCCATGCCCAAAATATCACGCGAGTTATATTGCCTTACATGCCGTACGATACTATGCAGTCAATATTATGAGCGCACTACAGGAGTACGTCCACACCAACAGTTGAGTTTCTTGGATTGCCCGCTTGCTTGAACATGAAACTTGGGTTTCTACACTGAATTTGAGCGCTTCTATGAATCTATGTCCCGTAAATCGGCGTCCTTTGTAAATCTAGGTCTACGCGCCCAAATCGAGTCGGGCGCGACTACCCTACTCTTTTTTGTCCTGAATGCCCAACTTCTTATCCACCGCCTCCCTTGCCTCAGCTTCCGCAACCTTACCAATAATCTTCACCTGGTCCGCCACGCCCTTGAGCACCCCCAGTACGTCACCATTCCCGCTAATCCAGCCAAACTCGGCATAAACCAGCCCCTGCTCCTTTGCAAACTCCTTCACGAGCAGACTCGCAGCCTTGAGGTTGTGCCGCGGGAGGCGGGGGAACAGGTGGTGCGTGACCTGGAGCTGGAGGCCGCCGTGGATGAAGGCGAGCGAGTCGGGGCAGATGACGTCGGTTGTGGTGCGGAGTTGGCGGGAGGCGAAGGACTCGGTGGGGCCGAGATCTGCGGTGGACATTGAGAAGTGGGAGAGGACGATCTGCGTGGGGTGGATTAATACAGAAACAGAAGAGAAGACCAGAGAAGAGAAGGAAAGAAGACGCATCGCACCTGGATGTGCACTGGCGCGGCAGCGACGTGGCTGACCAGCAGGTACACTAGGCCCTTCCTCCATGAGCCCGTGCCGGCGAGTACGCGCCCGAACCAGCACCAGAAGAACACGATCCCTAGAACCTCAAGCCCCCACGCCCAGCGGCCACCCCTGCGCGTTTGGTGTCAAACGCCTTTTTCAGGATGAAGGGGTACGAGTTGGCGTAGAGGTTGAAGCGCGCCAGGAGAAGGACGATATAGAAGAGGCGGTGCTGGAGAGCGACGAAGAAGTGCGCGAAACGGTCAAAATGGAGGGTGCGTTTGTAGTAGGAGGACCAGAGGGAGTCGAAGAAGACGGGGGAGATGGCGATGAAGGGGAGGTGCTCGATGTCGGGGTCGCTGTGCGGGTGATTAGTGAGAGGGAGAGACTAAGGAGACTGGCTTACTGCGTGGGGTGGTTAGGGACGACTACCGAGTGTTAGTAGGGGTTGGAATTTATGGGAATGCGACTTACGATGGTGGACATTGTGGTTCTACATACGTGTTAGCTGCGAAATCCACAAAATACGAGAATGCTCACATTGACCCACCAGCCGATGCTGAGGCCGCCGAGCCAGTCCGCAATGAGAATACCGAGCAGGCGGTCGACAGCCCAGTTGTGTGTGACGCTGACATGGCCGAGGTCGTGGGCGGTAAAGGTGAGCTGCTGCCACATGAGACCGAGGAAGAGGGCGCTGGTGATGAACCACGAGTGCCAGTATGCGTACGCGGAGAGCGCCGCGAGCAGGGTGTAGCGGATGACCTCGGGCCGTAGCCGGTGATATAGCGGGTGTCGTAGAGGCCGGCATCACGTACGCGTTTGTGCAGTTCCTTGTAAGCTGCGGAATGACGGGCTTGGTCCTCAAACGACAGAGTGGACGGGCCGGGCTCTAGAGTTTCGCGGGTGGGTGCGCCGCCGGCGTCAGATTTTTTTGCAGGGACGAGGAGGATCTGGGTGCTGGTTGGACTGCGGACAGCGTCGGCCTCGTTGTGCCAGCCATTGGCGCTTGTGCGGACCCAGCCAGCCATGACCGGCGGCACCAGGGGCCGCCAGGGAAGCTCTACAGAGCCTACCTTGTACCTGGCTATGAGCTCAAGGACCTGGTCTGGGTGGTACGAGTCGATTTCATCGGTCGCGTCTCTGCCAACAAAGTGCAGAATAGACAGAGGGCCGCCGGGATGCCTGTCGAGCCAAGCTGGGGGGATGCGGAGGAGACTGTCGTGGTAGACGACAAGGTGTGCGCCGGCGAGGATTTCTGCGGCGACGGCGTCCCGGGTCCAAGAGGCCATGGCGGTAACTGGCGGGCCGTGGATGATGCAGAGTGTTTGGTCGCTCTCTCTGCCCCACCATGTCCCATACGCGCACCCGCTCGTCCTCAGACCCCTTCGGCGACGACAAGGGCAGTCCAACGCACGCTAAGGCCCCGCCGCCGCCGCCCAAGAAGTCTGCGAAACCCCCCAAGCCCCGGGACATCGTCGAGGAGGTCCGCGACACCGTCGTGGTCCGCGGGTCTCCCAACCGCGTAGCTCGCAGCCAGACGTCTGTTCTGTGTCTTTTGCACTCGTTTGCGCCTCATATTTGCACAGAAATGCCCCGCCAGCGTCCAAGGGTGCAGCCCCACAGCTGGGCCCGCGATCGCTCTCGCAGGACTCGGTCCCCGTCGACAAGTCCAAAAAAGCCAACAAGAAGAGCTCCAAGCACGCAGACGTGATCGATAAACTCGATTTCACCGGCGTCGGCCCCAGTGCGTGTGTTCGCTGCCCGTCGTGCAGTCATCTGATCATCACTGGCCAGTGTTCCACCACGACGGCCCCTTTGACGCATGCGCCCCCTCGCGCAACCGCCAGAAGAGCCGCGCACCCATGATGGCCTGGAGCGGCCGTCCAGAAGACCAGACGATCCCCAAGGAATACAACGACAACCCCTACCCGTCCCCCAATGCCTACTCGGCCTTCACCGCAACCGACTACGAGGCCCCCAAGAAGAAGGTCGATGCCATTGCAGAGGCATGGGGCATCCACGAGCCCGAGCCCTACGAGGAGTTCTTTGCCGGCGGCGGCGGCGGCACCACAGGAAATACACCCGCTAGCTCCATCTACAACGGCAAAGAGTCGTCCCGCAAGCCTGTAGAATCCTCCAGGCCCCGTGCTACTGCCCGTCGCTCGCAACTCCCGCCCCCGATGCCCATTTTCGTTCCCGATAGTGTCGTCGACAACGGTGTCCCTCCGGACAGTCCCGAGTCACCAGGCAGCTACCCGAAACGCAACAAATCTCTCATGCATCGCATCCGCAAGATGCGCGACGCTCCAAATGTACCTGTTGGCGACGACGAGCCCGCTACAGACGGCGAGCGGCCCACCCACCGCTCCCAAAACTCTTTCCTTGGTCGGTTTGGCAACGGCCGCGCCACCAACGGCACCGGCAATATGTCCCCCACCTCAGAGGCCTCAGAGTCGTACGTCTTTATCGAGCCCAAGAAGTCGGTATCCAAGGACGACTCCAAGGAACTCCCGTCCACCCCTAGCAGTAGCCCGCCCGAGAACGGCGCCAATGGCTACTTTGACGAGCCAGAGGCTGCTTCTCCGAACGGCGGGGGCGCACTCGGCCGCAAGACCAGTCTTATGAAGAAAGTGGGACGGGTCGTGCGAGGGACGAGGTGAACGAGTGTTGTATCGATTTCCCATGCGACTCCCCTTCTAATGCGCTTGATTACGCCTTCCACTTTGGGTGTAGACTACATACACCTTGTATATATCCGTGGACCTATTCCCTTGTGTGCTCCTTGTATCTACCCCTCATTTACCCCGTCGGATGGAGGATACCTTTACCTTACATCAAAGTGTAGTTTAGTGACAATCGAAATACCTCTATCTAGCGCCGGACACTAATTTGTGCTGCACGCAACGCGTCCTTGACCTCCCCAATCCCCACCTCTTCACGATGGAAGATGCCCGCAGCGAGCGCTGCCTCGACGCCGGTTTGTGCAAACGCCTCGACAAAGTGCGCCGCTTTGCCCGCGCCGCTGCTCGCGACGATAGGGATCCGCACGCTCCGCTTGACGAGTGCGAGCAAATCCAGATCGAATCCGAGCCCAGTGCCGTCGCGGTCGATGCTATTTAGCAGTATCTCCCCCGCACCGAGTGCATCCACGCCCTGCGCGAGCTCTACGACCGAGAGGTCGCGCGCCTCGCGTCCGCCCGAGACGGTGCACTGGTACCACCACCTCGTACCATCAGGCCCGCGCACGAGCTCCCCCGCGTGGCGCCCAGCGTACTCCTTGTCGACGTACGCACGCCGCGGGTCGATCGACACCACCACCGCCTGGCGCCCATACGCATGCGCGATCGTCTCGATCGCGCTCGTCCCGTCCGGCACGCCGCCCTGTGCGCGCAGCCGCTCGACAGCGAACACCGCCTCCGAGCCGATGCTCACCTTGTCCGCGCCGGCGCGAAAGTACGCTGAGGCAACCTCGAGCGCGGGGCGCACGGTGCCGTCGGGGTCGACGGTGTCCTTGATGCCGCCGCCGATCGTAAAGGGGACGAAGAGGCGCTCTGCGGCGGCGCGCACGACGGCGAGCATGGGCTGGTCGTGCAGAGGCGAGTGGCGAAACGACGTGATGTTGAGGAGGCACAGCTCGTCGGCGCCGGCGGCGTAGTAGCGCGTGGCGAGCGCGACGGGCTTGCCGAGGTTGCGCACAGCGCCGCCGGTGGTGGCCTCGACGTCTGTGGCTTTTTCGCGCACGTCGTACTGGTCGCCTTTAGTCACAACGAGGTCGCCCGCGTCGTTGGCGCGTACGTCCATGCACGCGATGATGCGCTTCGTTAGGCCGTGGTTTGGGTTGGGTGCGCGCGCGACGCGGGGCTCGATAGGCGCGTAGACGGCGTCCGGCGCGCTAAGCCATGTATGGAGCAGCGCAAGCCCTGTAGCGCCGGATTTTTCGGGGTGGAACTGCGTCCCAAACACGTTGCCCTTGCGCACCGAGGACACAAAGAGTTCTTGGCCATACTGCGTCGTGGCGTGCGCCCACTCGGCGGCCTCTGGGTATTTTTCCGGGTTATACTTGGCGCAGTAAGAATGGACAAAGTAGTAGTATGCGTCCACGGACTCCGGTTCCTCGTCGAGCAGATTCGCCGAGTTCCAGCCGATGTGGGGAACAGACTTGTCTTGGTCAGAGAAACGCTGGATTGGGCAGGGAATTATGCCAAGGCCAGGGGAAGGAGACTCTTCGGAGGATTCGAAGAGGATCTGGAGGCCAATGCATATTCCGAAATAGGGGCGCCCAGAATCGATGTACGCGCGCAAGGGTTCAAGCAGGCCGCGCCGCGCCAGATGCTGGATCGCAGACTCAAAAGCGCCGACACCAGGGAAAATGAGACTCTGTTGGGGGGACATAGATGATATTTTCTGTGGTGAAAGGGTGGGACACTAACTGTCGCCTCTGAAAAGTCAGCCGGGGTTTCTATCCATCGGAAATCGTGGCCCAGTTGGCGGATTGAGTTTGCCAGACTGGCGACATTGCCAGCACCGTAGTCGAGGAGGAAAAGCATTGAGGAATTTCTTCTGACTCATGCGCGTATGCTGCATTTTAATATGGTGCATTCGAGTACAATGGCGACACTGACCAGGACGCGTCTGGGACGCGATGTGCGACAGAGAATGTCTAGCTATCGACCTGAACAAGAACCGCGACGTGTACGGAGGTATTGAGGAAGAGTCCGGAAATGCCAGCATGCCACGAGTCACTTGAAAAGTCTCATTCTTGCGCAATACATAATGCCAGCCTCGTTTCTTCCCTACGTCCATGTCCTCCCCCGTCGCAATACCTCCCCGCAGCGGCAATGCAGTCGCTGCCTCCGCCTCGCCCACGTCGTCCTTCTCCTCGCCGCAGATAAAGGTAAAGGTCCTGCACCCCGTTGAAAACGTCGGCCTCCGTCTATTGCTCCTCGAGAACATCAGCCAAGAAGCAGTGGCCGCGTTCCGCGCACAGGGCTTCCATGTCGACCACCACACAAAGGCCATGTCTGAGCACGAGCTCATTGCTACTCTCCCGGAATACCATGCAGTTGGCATCCGTAGCAAGACAAAAATTACTGCTCGCGTCATCCAGGCAGCTGCCAAGGTTGGTTCGCGCGTTTCTGGCACGTCTGGCCCTCAATCCTGTCGTCTAGCTCCTAGTCATCGGATGCTTCTGCATCGGTACCAACCAGGTCGATCTCTCCGCCGCCGCACGGGCAGGTATCCCGGTATTCAACTCGCCCTTCTCCAATTCGCGCTCCGTCGCAGAGCTCGTCATGGGCGAGCTTGTCGCCCTCTCGCGTCAGCTCTTCGAGCGCGCCTACGAGCTACGTACCGGCGTCTGGAACAAGCAGTCAAAAGGATGTTGGGAGATCCGCGGAAAGACTCTCGGCATCGTAGGCTACGGCCACATTGGCTCCCAACTCTCCGTCCTGGCCGAGGCCTTTGGCATGCGCGTTATTTTCTATGATGTGCTCAACATCATGGCTCTAGGCTCTGCCCGTCAGGTCGAGTCGCTTTCCGCTCTCCTCTCAGAAGCCGACTTTGTCACCCTCCACGTCCCCGAGCTCGCGGAGACGATCAACATGATCTCCCAGCCGCAGCTCGCGCTCATGAAGAAAGGCGCGTACCTAATCAACAACTCACGCGGCAGGGTTGTCGACATCCCTGCCCTCATCGGCGCCCTCCAGTCCAAGCACCTCGCCGGCGCCGCCATCGATGTCTTCCCCTCCGAGCCTGGCTCTAACGGCGCGCAGTTTGACGACCAGCTCAACTCATGGGCGACCGCCCTCCGCAGCATCCCCAACGTCATTCTCACGCCGCACATCGGTGGCTCGACTGAGGAGGCGCAGCGCTTGATCGGCGAGGAGGTCGCGCAGTCGCTCACGCGCTACCTCGACTACGGGTCGACCGTCGGTGCGGTCAACTTCCCCGAGGTCGACCTGCGCGCGATGGTGCAGGAGCGTGGCGACTACATCCGCGTGTGTCATGTGCACAAGAACCAGCCCGGTGTGCTCAAGCAGGTCAACGACGCGCTGTCGCCGTACAACGTGGAGAAGCAGTACTCAGACTCCAAGGGAGAGGTAGCGTATCTCATGGCGGATATTGCGGACGTCAGCATCCAGGAGGTCGCCATGCTCCGGGAGCGCATTAGCAGCACGCCTGCTAACATCCTCACTCGCTTCCTTGCTTGAGTCGGGCTTGGGCTGTAAGAAAAATACCGAACACGGACGGTTGCTGTATCGCTATCGACACCACCCACTCAACTGGGCGTCTACATACCATTCAACTGGACTCCATTCTAGTAAGTACTCAGAAACAGTACGCATGTATATTACATCGAGGATCGGGGTGTACAATATTCCAGCCTTTGGAATCAGAATCAATGCGACTCTATCAAGTCTCTTCTTCGGGGTCGTTGATACCGCTGTTGAGGATCGCAAACGTAGTTTCCATCTCTGGAAGACATGGTGAGTCGTAAATCTTGCAGGTACGGTTGTTTCCTCGTCCTTTCTTTAGTTGTAGTCTGCATGCAAAGAAAAGTCGATATGGAGGCGAACAAACAAGGTTCGGCGGTGGCCACGCACCGAGTAGTAGACGCGTGCGCCATGATGTTGCCCCCGATCGGCTTCTTTTCGTTTCCGTATGCTCCCGGGGCGGCGTCGGGGCTCGACATGACCTGGTTCGTCACAACGACAGCGATGCCAAACTCGAGAGAGCGTAAGATAAGACAGCAGCGCGTTCAGACACGCTCGCGCACCTCGTCTGCTAAGCGTTGCAGAGTGTGCAGGAACTTGCCGAGGTGGTTCTGGCGGCTAGACAGCTCGCCCCGTCCGCTGAAATCGGTCCGGTAGAGCGCGGTACATGAGTCGACGATCAGGAGGCAGAATCTATCGGCACTTATTCAAAACGCGCACGCATATAGTCAGTAAAAGAAGAGCAAACGGACCGCGATTCAGCCATGAGCGCACTGGCAGCAGTGAGAAGCGTGTTCTGATGGTCGGCATTGTAGGCGCGCGCGTACGCGACGTTGTCCAGCACCTCCTCGCCGTTCAGGCCGAAGCGTTCCGCGACTGCGAGGAGACGGACGGGGCGGAAGGTGCCCTCGGTGTCGATGTAGAGGCACTTGCCTTCGCCGCCGCCCATGCTCACCGGCAGTTGGCAGGTGACGGCGAGCGTGTGGCAGAGCTGCGACTTGCCCGTGCGGAACTCGCCGAACATCTCTGTGATCGCGCCCGTTTCGATTCCGCCTGCGAAGCGAGTCAGGGAGAAGAAAACGCGAGAAAAAAGAGAGAAACAGACCTCCGAGGAGCGCATCAAGCTGTTTGGAGCCGGTCGTGATGTGGACGAGCTCGGAGCGGTGGGCGTGGACCTCGGTGGCAGTCTGGAAGCCCAAGGGAACGATCTTTGACGCTGAGGAACATCT
This sequence comes from Mycena haematopus, assembly GCA_029281435.1. NCBI lineage: Eukaryota > Fungi > Basidiomycota > Agaricomycetes > Agaricales > Mycenaceae > Mycena > Mycena haematopus. Next base: position 55,664 of record JARJCV010000084.1, read on the forward strand.
CAACAAAAGCTCTCGGGAAGGATGACTGCTTACCTTCTGCAATTATCTTGTCCGCCTTTTGCTCAGAAATACCCTTGATGGCAATGAGGTGCTTGCGAGGGGTGAAGACGACGGACTCGACGGTGTTGAGGCCGGCCTCGATGAGCTTTTTGATGTCGTTGGCATTTATACCCGCCTCCTGCAGCTTGTTGACAAGGATGGGGCCCGAGAACTGCTGCTCGTCTTCCTGTTCTTGCTGCGAGGATTGGGACATGGTGGGAGGTGACAAAGGATATTTAACCGAGGGCGTGTGATCCAAACAGAGCGTGTCGCAGCCCATCACATGTGCGCGTCGCGGTTTCAATCCGGTTTCTTTGTCCATCTGCCTGGATCTCTTTCTTGACTCCAACTATGACTACTCTCCTCAGCCTGCCTTCTGACATAACAATCAATATATTCACAACACTCATCGTGGATTTGGGAGATGCCCCGCTTGTACCTGTCGTCCTGAGTTTGGCCTCGTATGCACCATGCCAGTGGCTTGCAAAAAATTCCGAGTTGACCACATGTATTCAGCATCTGTAAACCCTTGCGCGAACTCGTCATTCACACACCTACTCTCTGGTCCCGCATCTGTCTTCGCGTCTTTCCTCGCGACGTGAAGGGCTTGGAGCTCTTCATTCACCGTTCAAAACAGTGTCTGCTAGATGTGTCCATCTACTTCGACTCTGTAGACCTGCTTGTCCCTGTGATCATCCAGAGCTACGCCGCTTCGCGGTTGCGCAGGCTGACCCTCCGTGGCTCGTTGTCGAGCCAAGTCAAGACCTTTTTGCAGGCAATAATCGACACCCCGACACCCGACCTTGCGGACGTGCAGCTACTTCCCCGCGAGCAGGTCGAATGCAATGGCAACCACTCACCCCTTCTCTCCGGCGCGTCTGACTCGTTGCGCACACTCACGATGCGCGGCTGCGTCAGCTGCCTTGCGCCGTTTCCGAATCTTACGAAACTGAATATATTCCAATTAAGATGCAGTTACGAGGAATTCCGCAACCTCATCCAAGGTACTTGAACCTGACCCTTTCTTTTTCCGACTGGGCGATGAAATAATGTCTTCTAGGTTCCCAGAATTTGACTACTCTCATTTTGGGTGAACTGCAAGACCATGTCCCGGAAACTATATCGGAGGATGTTGTCTCGCATCGCGCTTTGATCGAGGCGCCGTCTGTACGATACTTTGCTGTAGGATTTACCAATCTCCTCTTCCCATTTCCCGATGTCCAGGTAACAAACAGCACTTATCCATGCTCTGCGCGACTCAGATGATTATTGTCTAGCCCTTGCTTGCATTCATCTCCATGCCAAATCTTGAATATCTCGAGGTCGTCGGTTCCAGGGCTGACTATGGGGAGCTTTCTGGGAAACCATTCCCCGCCTTGAAAACACTACATCTACGGGACATGAATTTTCCCGACTCTAACGCGCCGCTCTATCGCTCTTTTGCCAAGATAACGTCCCTTGAGCTGGACAATATTGAGGGCGTGGAATTGCTGACGGCGCTGGACGAGAATGGGAGACCCCCGTGGCCCCACCTACAAACCCTTCGGTGCAGGTTCCAGTGGGAACAAGTCAACTTTGCATGGATAGAAAAACTACTCGAACACCGTCCAGATCTTACGGTCGAAGTCCCGCTCGAAAACCAGGACGAAGCTCTTGCCATTTGCGGTACTCACGGCATGCGGTTCTTCTCTGACGAGTCGACGGGCCTCATCAGTGCGGAGGACTTTTCGCGAGCAGAATGGGAAGAAGAGGAAGATTGGGAGGATTCAGACTTTTCCGACCCAACCGATTACATCGAGGACGACAATTGGGACTTGGATCAGTTCGATGACGGCGAGTATGATTCGGATCCACTCGGTGAATATGACGAAGAATACGATGGCTTTGACGAAGCATACGGTGGGTACGGAGATATTTGGGGCTGAGCAGACATTATATGCCTTCCAACACTGCCTGTCTATGTTTTTCTCAACGCTACGGCAGCAATGGGTACATCTTTCCCAAGCGTATGTTCGATAATATCTATGGCTCTGATGTCCATGACCACCCTTTGCCATCTGAGAATCTCGTAGACCGTGAGTTGATCGAGAGTCATCAGTTTGGTCAACGGGATATTTCGCATGGCCCTCTCCAAAGGCACTGGCGGTTCCTCCCCAGTCACAAAAAGAGTGCGGCGCAGACCCAGGCTGTCGATCTTCTCCGACAGATGCTTCGTCTTTCCGTTCGGCCAGTCCATGGACGGCATGACGCCGAGCAGGCAGTCCTTCACCTTTAGACTGAGGGCTACACGCATACCCATCTGGACGACCTTTCGGGGCAGCTTGGTGGAAAAGTCGCGCGGTTTAGGGCCAAACGCGACACCACCGCCGTGCTGAATGGGACTGCGGAGGTCACCCGCACGAGCTCTACCACCGCCTTTTTGTGCGAACGGCTTCTTCCCTGTCCGGCACGCTCGCCGCGGGTCTTTGTGTTGGCGGATCCCTGCCGTAGAGAGTCGCGGTAGTGTGTGACGCAGAGATGGAGGATGTCGCGGCGAATGGGATGGTCGAAGACGGTTGGATCAAGGACGACAACATTAGACTTGTGTGAAGGGGCCCCTTTGAGATTTTGAAGGGAGTTGTGAGAGTTAAATAAATTGGAGAGGTGACAGGCGTGGCTGGAATAAAGTTGTGAGGAATATGACCGTGTAACGGCTTGAAATGCGCCATACCGGTCACCAGCGGCACATCGCCGTTGTGAAAGGTTCTATAGCGCGATATACGCGTTTCTTGGGCTCTGACGGCGCTGCGACGCGTGGAATGGGCCGTCTCGCCCTTGCCGCGGCTGCTGCCCGCCTGAGCATAGGAAGGGAGAATGTCACACGAGTCACGTTGTGGCTGTGCAGTCACCATGCCGAACCGGTGCCAGAAACTTGCCAGTTGTTTGCCCCATTTCCCACGTTCGCCCATTTCCCTTTCTTCAAGACAAGGTGCGTCCCCAGCTCGTCCCCCGTCCCTTCGTCTAACACACACCCCAGCGTTCTCCTCAAAATGGCCTCGTCAGTAAAGGCCGTCCAGACATTCGGCAAAAAGAAGGCAATACAAGACAGTTTTCTCAAAATTGCCAGCCATTCTAACTCTTGTACAGACCGCAACCGCTGTCGCACACGCTCGGGAGGGCCGTGGCCTCATCCGCATCAACGGCTCCCCCATAAACCTCGTACAGCCCGAGATCCTCCGTCTCAAAATCTACGAGCCCATCCTCGTCGTTGGGGAGGACGAGTACGCGCCCGTCGACATCCGTGTCCGGGTCAAGGGTGGAGGGCACACGTCCCAGGTGTATGCGATCCGCCAGGCCATTGCAAAGGCCCTCGTCGCTTACCATGCTAAATACATCGACGCCGCACACGCCATGAGCCTCAAGAAAACACTGGTCGACTATGACCGAACCCTGTTGATCGCTGATCCTAGACGGATGGAGCCCAAGAAATTCGGTGGTGGAGGTGCGCGTGCTCGCAGGCAAAAGAGGTTTGTTTCTATCATTTCCCTGCGTTGCTCTCTGTTCTGAATCCTTCGCAGTTACCGTTAAGCGATGCTTTTGTCTCAGTACTCGTGTTGTCGTACCTAGGCTGCTCTATGATAATATGCAGTATGACGTGCTTGGAACAAAACTTTTGGGCAGCTCACTGTATAACTCGAAGCAGCACATTCGAAAGTGAAATGAAACTTTGCAACCGCGATTGAGGGAGTCCGCACACAACGTATTTTCCAAAATGTAAACCGCGACTTGCGTCAGAATCATTTATGTTTTATGCCAGAACTACGGCAAAGAAACGTGGCCAAGAGTTTACAGCAGGCTACCTATGTACATGAAGGCGCTGCAGACAACAAATCACGACTAAAACTTCATGTCCGAATGGCAGTCACTGAGACAGTCCCAGTCGAGAATGACGTGGCTTCGCATGCTTGCATCCAAAGCGACATCGTTGGGAGGGAAAATTTCAGACAGTCTACCTGGAAATGCCAGAGGAAATTGACAAAACGTAGGACGTCAGGATGTCCGCAACGCCGCTGGGGTGGAAGCCTTCGCTGGAGCGAAGGAGGACGAGCGGCGGGCAGAGGCTCGCGATCGCGTGGGGACGTACTTCGCGAGCATGCGTGCGTTCATGGAGAATTGTTTCTTGACGAGCGCGCTGAGCTCTGAGGACGAGGCGGCGGGGGTGTCGAGCTCGATGACCGGAGAGCGGAGTGTGGTTCGATCCTGACATGGATCCCGCGACTCGTCAGCTGGAGAGCAATATCATACGCTGCGACACCTCCGAAGGGCCATCCTAAGGTAATTCAGACTAAGAGACAAAGCAAAGCGACAAGGTAACGCGCCACCGAGTAGAAGCGGGCCCGACGTGACACTTAGCACATATTCCACATACGCGGCAGCCATGTCCACCATCCCATCCCAAGGCTGCGCGTCGATGAAACGATGGTTGTGGATACCCCAAATCGGACGACGTACTGGACCAGACTGCTTCCATCGTGAAAGAAGAAGAGGGGAAGTCGGCCGCTCGTTTCCGGTCGTTGAGGGTGTCGAGCTGCAGAGCCGTCGTGATGCGATCGAGACGTGCATCAGGAAAGGGCCCGGGGAGTAGAAACTGCTCTCGAATGGCACAAGTTTCTTGAGGTTCGCGCTGGGCATGAGAGCTACCGGAAAGGGCTTGGCCACCTTTGGGGTGGATATGGCGCCGGAAACGTACGCCTGGATGGCGCGAGGAGTCGAGCAGCTAGTGAAAAAGGTTGGCAGCTCGAGCCCAAACTCGGCCTTCAGCGCGTAGCGTACTTCTATGGCCGCCATAGAATCCATGCCTAGGGCATCCAGGACGGCGTCCGCACCAAGGCTGTCGATGCTGACTTCCAAAACGGAGGAGACAATCCAGAGCACGTCGGGGACAACATCGGACGCGGCAAGGTCAAGCTCCAAGGTCTGATTGTCGAAAAGGGTGCGCGGGAGGACACTTCCTCTTCCAAGTCTGTGTCACATCGAGGATATGCAGCCCGCGACGACTCGAGCCTTGAGCTAACCTCCCGGGAAGATCGGCGATGGTCGTGCAGATAGATAGGACGTGCGCGTCAAGAGCCTGCGGAAAAGCGGTGAAGCCCGCCGAACATCTCGATAGCCATCATCGAGTCGACTCCGATGGACGTGGATTGACGACGCATCGATACCACAGGCATCAAAGACGAGGCTTTGGACGATCGCCTCGACGTCTACGACCGTGGGCGGGGAGGGCGATTGGTGGTCGGGACCAGGGATAGGAATGGACGGGGTCGACGTTGTCAGTCATATGTTTGAAAGAACAACGCAGGGAAGAAACATTCAAAGGCGACCATTCAACGATTCCGTCGTTACAGACAACCAACCAATAAATAACGAGTAGAGAACCAAGACCAAGTTGAGGGAAAAGACGAAGCGCCAGGGGTTCTCGGCGTGGGGTTATCGTCAGTGATCACCGCGAAAGATGAGACGGAAGAAAGAAACTAACTTGAACGACGATCCAACGAATGACAGCGACAACGTACGTACAAGAAAGTGGCCAAGGCCAAATTCCGCCTCGCCGCCAGTGCAGATGGACGGGCTGGGGTTATTGAGGTACTGGGATCCAAGGTGGGTTGCAGGTCGCGCCTTGTCCACGCGAACTGAATTGACCAGTTCGCTGGTTCGAACGAACTCGCTGATGCGGATCGCTCTCTCGACAGGTTAATTGCTGCTTACGAGAGTAAACTTGAATAGGCAGAAACGCAGTCGCAGTGAGGAGTGTCGAACCGCGAGATCGTCTAAGTGAATGTACGCGAGCCAATACGGTGGCAGCTGCCAGTGGCTGTGGTACTCAAGTCACTCAAGCCTTGTCAAAACTATTCAAGTTACGGCTGCCTCGAATTCTCAGATGATGGATGCCGTCCTCTCCAGCCCCGCAACAGAGCTCTTCGTAGAGGGCGGGACTCCTTTGAGGTCTTCGTTGATCCTGGCAGTGTTGTTGGTCGCCCCAAACTCATCCGAACACTCAAGGCGAGTTTTTTCTTATCTTACTAGATATGCTATCTCAATCTAGCGCCGGTAGAGTCAGGGCGCTTATATAGAGTCGGATCCAAAGGTTCCGTAACTTCCACCAAGTGTATATCAACTGAACACTGCTCAACAGGTTTCCAATTTCATCCTCGTGCAATCCGATGCACCTACCGGCCAGCACTTTGTTCGCGACTGGGGTGCTGAGAAACCAGTCCTCGAGGTAAAGCAAGGCCTTGTTCTGCACACGCACCGACGATAAGTAATGTGAATTTCAGTCTACATGGGTATCTAGATCAATGGCTGCTGGGAAACTCTTGAAAGAATCGGTGAGGCTGCAGGTCAGACTCGCGCCAAAAACAATGACTTTATGCCTCTTTCAGGACCAATGGGGAGGTTGTTTGGCTACCGAGGACCCTTCTGTGGCCCGTGAAGAACTCGACCACAAGTAAGACGCGCCGTTTTCAATCAAGAAATTAGTACTGAAATTACAAAGTCCTTTGCCAACACCCCGAATCACTCCCGTCGAACCGGCGCCCAATGCTCAGCCCTCCCATATACCCTTTTCGCCGCCTAATAGCTATCCATCGCGCCACCCCTCCCAGCAACCGATGAATGAACTTTCCAATCTTCCGCCCCGGCAGCCAATTCTTCCAAACCAACTGCCCCAATATGCTTCACAACCGGGCGTGCAGCAGCCGTTCTACCCGTACGGGGCCCCCCAACCACAACCTTTCCCTACCGGCATCCCGTATGACGAAAATATATACAGGGCTCTAATATTTGATATGGCGCAGCGGGGGTTACTTGGGTCGTATCCCGGCGGCCCTTCTTTGGGCCCAGGATTGCAGAACGGTGTCCCGCCACTCGGTGTCTTACCTCAAGGTGTAAACCCTATGGTAGCTCCAATTCCATTGCAAAATCATCATCTTCTCTCCCAACCTCCTGGTTTAATACCCGTGGCGCACCAGTACTCAGCTTCACCTCCCATATCCGCCCCGCAATCCCCATCCATCAGCCGTAGGCCTTCGGTGGATTTCAAGGGCAAAGGCAAAGCCACCTTGCACGCCTCGTCGGGCAAGTCAGATGGTATCTTCACTTCAGAATCTGGAGAGCCATTGACTTTTTATGTGGCAATTGATGTCAAAAAGCGGGCCGATATATTGCAGCATATCCGGGTATGTAATCAAACATACCTCAGTGTTGGTGCGCTCACAAAAGTAATCAATACAGAGAAATGGGGGCAAAATATTGACTCAAACCACCGCCGATTTCGTCATCCTTTACTCGCGTTCCAAAGATTTCGACACGCTACTTGAAACTGTTGTTTCTTCCAATGGGACAGCCGTAAAACCCACATTCGTGCTCGACTCGGTTGCGCAGAACACGTTGTTGGATTCGTCTCAGTACGAATACGAGCTCCCCAAGAAACTTCTGCGTAAAGTTCCAAAATCCGCTTCACCTTCGGCAGCAAATGCACGTAGAGCCAAGAAGGCTGTCGCTGTCAAGAAAGAGAGGTATAGCCCTGAACTATCTCGTCCTCATCTTCCATCACCCTCTCCACCTCCCGAACACAATCGAATGCCTCACTACGGTCACGATGGCCAATATCGCTACACCATCGAAGAGGACCAGTACGCCCTGCTTTATTGCAAGATCTTGTTCGCTCGAGACAGGACAATGACACAAGTAGTGCTCGCCAACAAATTACATGCCAAGGTAAGTATCCCTGCATGCGTCATTGAAACATAACTGGAGCTTGTTTTTACAGATGCCGAACCACAGTGTCAAAGCTGGGGCAACCGCATCGCGAAGGACCTGCGCGATGATATCGAGCAGCTTAGAAAGAGGGCTGACATAGCATGGCGTAAAGAACAACACCAACAATCTCAGCAATCGAACTTGCCGCCTGCAAAACGGCGGAAACTGAGTGGGGAGGCTGAGCAGGCGGCTGCTGACTTCGAACACGATCTCAATGCCGTTGCGCACTTCTTTGCCAAAGGCATAGACGTAGACGTGACGGGGACGGGGACGAGGCCCATTGGCAAAAACTTGCAGAAAAGGTGAACACAAGCCTTTTTATCGTCGCACGTTGTCCTTATCGAGACTCGTACAGACACCTTGCAGAACGGAAGCCGGGGGTTGGGCCGTCTTCTACAACAATCATCATGCAAAGGTCAGCGATTTGTATCAGATGCTTGTTTCGGCACAGACACAGGATGGGTCCAATTGAGTACATAGTAACATACGCTTCAGAAAACATCTTGTGCAATATTATTCTTCATGTTTTACCAAGGCCCCGAACACGAAACACGAACCCGACAATGAAGTGGAGACACTACACTGATGGATCGGCCATCCACAACGGTAAGCCAAATGCACAGGCCGGCGCGGGTGTTTTCTTTGGCGAAGATGACCCACGGAATAAGGCGATCCGCCTCTCGAACGACATGGGACATGCACGAACAACGCCGGAGAGATAGTAGCAGTCAAGGAAGCCACAGAGGCTTGCCCCCTGGACGTGCCATTAGACATATACAGCGACTCGAAAGGATGAAGGATTCTACAATACGGCAAACCCACAGATATTCTAAAGAACGGTGACGAGCCTGCGTAGACGGAAAGCGGAGACCACGATCCACGTACAACCTCTACAAGGCCACGCTGGAGACAAAGGCAACGAAGGAGCCGACAGGCTAGCTGGGGAAGGAAGCGCGAAGTTTGACCCAGACCCGATTGACCTAAGGCCCCATGTTCATGCTCCCCGGAGCAAAGCTTCAAGCACTGAAGCAATCATCAGCGTATAAGATATCGAGAAAGATATAAATGGGCAAACCAGCGTATCAGACGAAACTGAAAAGAGAAGCGACTGAGAAGAACATGGAATACGCAAGAGAAGCAATTGAAGACATGGAAGGAGAGGCCCCACTTGTAGCTAAGATCTGGAAGTCGACCAAACATAAAGACATATCCCAGAACATTCGATTTTTTTGGAGATACTTCTTGTGGATGCTCATCCACGACGGATACAAAGTCGGGAAATACTGGGAAAAGATCAGCGGCCACGAAGAGAAAGCAACCTGCGCCCATTGCGGGGTCACAGAATCAATGGAACACATACTCACGAGGTGTGAAGCCCAGGCTCAGAAGAAATCTGGGAGCAGGCAAAAGAAACGTGGAAGATGAAGACAAAAGAAGACAATCGGCGCCGAAAACGGGCCAAATCATGTCTTGCGCGCGGCGATCAAACGTCGAGACGCGGGTGCGACGCGTCTCTTCAGGATAATTATCTCCGAATCTGCACACCTCATCTGGAAACTCAAGTGCGAAAGTGATACAGGAAAAAATGGGGCATCACCTCGAGAAATAACAAACCGGTGGCTCAACACAACAGGCTTCGGATTGACTGCGTACTAACAAACGTAAAGACCTACGGAAAGAAAGCACTTCGTTAGTACTCGAAACTTGGAAAAATACCGTGAAGGATGAAACTAACCTCCCACGAGACTGGACAAGGGAGGCCGAGGTTTTAGTGGGTGTAGGGTGAACCAACAATGATGGAGGTGTGTCGGCTTGCCGTCGCATCTCTTGAGTTGGGAAACCTGAAGCCTCACACGCCGCGTCGCGATGAATCGGGCACGAGTGCGCATTTCCTCGGGTGGTTTGAATTGCTGTCTGGCCGGGTTCCAAGTCCATGGCCTCCAACCAACGTGCTGAGAATGGACGATGGACGACTATGTCGGTCTCTTGTCTTGAGATGTGAGTCTTGAATCAAGGGATAGCCTACCAAGCTATTATTCAAAGCCGCAGCTAACGCTGCAACGTTCCACAAAAGAAAAAGAAAACAAGAAAACATTATTCTTCGTGTTTTACGGCCTCTACAACGGCGGTAGGTTTGAAGAACTTGTGTTCGGCCGCTAGCTTTGGATTCCGCGTGCTCATCCCGTTGGTATACTTGTACATCCCCATGACCCCACTCATCACACTACAAGTACCGATAGCCATTGGCAGGGATCGTGCTGCAAATCCGTGGATCAATACCAATTGTAAAATTGCGAAAATGCATACTACTTATGCCAAGCAGGAAACCAGCAGCACATGCACCTGGGACAAGTGGATCAGCTTGAGCGAAGAGCCCTAAGTAGGTGTTTCACCTGAGGCAGCACTTATTGGGTCGTCAGCTTGCCGATGGTTTGCGACCACCGACTCTGTCACCGCGAACGAAGCCCCGACGGCAGCTTTGTGAATGTGGTTAGTTGCAAGACAGAGAGCATGGTCAAGAGAGACGAACCAAAGAGACCGATAGGTGCAAGGAAGCCTGCATTTCTACCAGAGAGTGCATTTCGAAGACCAGCGACTACTGCGCCAGCAATCGCAGACTGACCACCCAGCAGAAAGGCGTTCTGAAGTGAAGGTTTTTGTTCGTACTGTGTGGAAGGGGCGTCTGGTTTTGGCTTTTTGTCCAAGGCTTTCGATATAAGCTCCTTGATCTGAGCTGCAGGACCACCAGACATCGTGCGGTCGAAGGCGACGTTTGCCTAATATGGATGACACAACACAAGCAAACAACGCGTCTCTCATGAACACACTGCAATCGCGTTTTCTTGTAACAAAGCAAATAATCTTGCCCAACGCAGCCTCAACGAACAAGCCGGCTATACAACTGTTCCCTTGGGCTGTCCGGGGCGAAGACACCGTTTTCAACGGTAGATGGCGATCGGACGCCGGATGGCCCGCCATGAGAGACGAGTTTGCGAATGCCCTTGCCGTTGCTGATGGTAAATGCCTCTATGTTCTCAGCACCGACGGCGCATTCTTCGACTGCTTCCCCCTAAATGCCGACGTATGCGCTCAACTAGGTCTTGTAGGTTTATTGACCGTTCAGGTAGGTTTCGGAGAACAAGGACACCCCGCAAGTTGCATGGGCTTTGAGGTCGTCGCGACCTTTCGACCCGATTTTACTCGTGACCAACCATCGTCGCATTTTCGTCTTCAATGTGAGACAGAAAAAAGTGATCGGTTATATTCGCGGACATGGCGGCGTATGATTTTACCTTCAAGTTGCTCTCGCTCGTGTGTTTTTATGAATCGCCAATAGCGCATTACTTCAATCGCCGTCCACTCTACGTCTCCCAACATTTTTGCCACCACGTCTTCGGATTTTACGACGAGGTATGGGATGCTGTCGCACGTCTCCGTCAGTCTAAAAGCCTTTAGGATCTACAACCTCGATCAGGCATTAAAAACTCCCGAGAATCCGATTTGGCCGCCTTGGGAAGGGCCTTCGCTCGGCAGCGCCGCTCACGGCGCAGACGGGTCCGATTCGACAGGGTATGGATATGGTCATTGTTTCCAAATTCTTGTTGGCGGCCGATCCGGGGGACACTCGTGGGATGTGCTCGGCGCAGCATTTCATCCCCACCTGCCACTCATTGCGACCTGCGGGGTGCGTGTTCCACTTCGTACTTTCCTTCTTCACCCATTGTTGTACAAGGCGGACAGATATGTCAAAATATGGAAGATCGTCTCCGACAAAAGTGACGCAGTTTTCCGAGACGACAAACCGTTATTTAGTGCAAGAGTCACGACGGCCGCAGTACTGTCGATTGCATGGTGAGTCTCGTAGATTTCCGTGCCGCGTACAGCTTATTATGCTGAATCATTATGTAGGCTCAGCGAGGACGTGTTATTAATACATACTGCCATAACGCAGACACCACACCTGGAAGAAGGGGAAGAAGATATTCTCGATCCCGGCACGCTGGACGTCTTTCAATGGCTCGGATTGAAACGATTTTTCCCGGCAGGCAGCAGCACTCTCGATCCCGTTGTACGCGGTGGCGCTTCTGTAAGACCTTTTTGTTTCTCCTCAATCCAGATCTAACGCATATGGTTTACAATAGGACTATCAAGAGAGCAGTAGGCTTTTGATATCAATCATTCTATGAAGAACACTTACATTGCTGATAGAATCTTACACTTCATTATCAACCCGACACTTGACTTTCTTCGACCCGCAAGACAAACCAAATGAACCCATATCCAACATCTCGCAACCACAGATGTTGCATGGTTATTTCGTTATAGTGGATCCGCATTCGAAGGAAATCCTTCTTTTGCATGTCTCAGACTTCGATCCAACATCACTCCCTGCCAACAGCACCGGCGATGCTCTGGTCGACATGACGAAAAGGATTCGTTTAGACACCCCCTCACCTTCTCCCCGGCCGACAGCGAGAAAAACTCCGTCTGCCCAACGCTTGTTTGACTCCGACGATTTAGATTCGGGCGTGGTTCATATTGAGGCTTGTGCACTCACTCATTCGGGGGATGTAGTCATATTGGGTTCAAAGGGAAGAATTTGGTTTCTTAGCGAAGGATGAATTTGCAACTTTTCAAAATAAATCTGTTCGTTTCTGAGCAACGTGCCCTTTCGGCGAAAGAAGAAACATCTAGGTACGACCACAGCACACCGACCAGATTACTCCTGTGAAAAATATTCATTCTCCCACGCCAGCGGAAAGCACGGCAAACAAATACTACTACGGTCTACGATAGTATTGAAGCACATGGACAAAGGTGTCCGCAAAGGGAAGCCATCCTTTCAGCAATGTCGGCACCTCAAAACACAATTCTCAAAAAATTCGTCTAATCCGATTCACAGGCGGCCTTGTGAATGGGTCAACAAGTTGTCTTTGCGATCGTGGAGATGCTCACCGAACGACAACCTAGCGAGTACCGAACGGCTTGATCACACCGTTCACCGATGAGCTGGGCTGCTCTTCCGGCAGGGTGTTAACCGCGCGAGAGCCGAAGGGCTTGATTACGCCGTTGACCGAAGAGCTGGGCTGCTCCTCTGGCAAGGTGTTAACGGCGCGAGAACCGAAAGGCTTGATCACACCGTTCACCGAAGAGCTGGGCTGCTCCTCAGGGAGGGTGTTGACAGCACGAGAGCCGAACGGCTTGATCACGCCGTTTACTGAAGAGCTGGGTTGCTCTTCGGGCAAGGTGTTGACCGCACGGGAGCCGAAAGGCTTGATCACGCCGTTTACTGAAGAACTGGGTTGCTCCTCCGGCAAGGTGTTGACCGCGCGGGAGCCGAAGGGCTTAATCACACCATTGACCGAGGAGCTAGGTTGCTCCTCCGGCAGGGTGTTGACCGCACGAGAACCGAAGGGCTTGATCACACCGTTCACCGAAGAGCTGGGCTGCTCCTCCGGGAGGGTGTTAACGGCGCGGGAGCCAAAGGGCTTAATCACACCATTGACCGAAGAGCTGGGCTGTTCCTCGGGGAGGGTGTTGACGGCGCGGGAGCCGAAGGGCTTGATCACACCATTGACCGAAGAGCTAGGTTGCTCCTCCGGCAGGGTGTTGACCGCGCGAGAACCGAAGGGCTTGATCACACCGTTCACCGAAGAGCTCGGCTGCTCCTCCGGGAGGGTGTTGACCGCACGAGACCCGAAGGGCTTGATCACACCGTTTACTGAAGAGCTGGGTTGCTCCTCCGGAAGCGTGTTGACCGCGCGAGAACCAAAGGGTTTAATAACGCCATTGACCGAAGAGCTGGGCTGCTCCTCTGGGAGGGTATTGACGGCGCGTTGGATCCTGAACACGTCATATGATCAGTCGGAAACTGTAAGAACAAATGGATTTTTACGAACCTACGACTGCCAAACGGTTTGATCACGCCATTGACCGAAGAGCTGGGCTGCTCCTCAGGTAAGGTGTTGACGGCGCGAGAACCGAAGGGCTTGATCACACCGTTGACGGAAGAGCTCGGTTGCTCCTCCGGGAGGGTGTTGACGGCGCGCTTGACGTATGCCGGGATGGTATCAAGAGGTTGGGCAATGCGTTGTTCCAAAGTGCGCTTGGGGGACATGAGCGGTCAGTGAATCCATAGAGAATAGACAGACCACGGGAACCGGGCTAGCGGCGGCCTGACCTGCCAGGAAAACTGCGAGGGAGACGAGGACGTATAATTGAGAAAGCATGACAAAAGAGAGGATATGTGTCAAGGGCGACGAGAGAAAGAGGTCGGAAACGGCGTCCTGCGACCGAGAAGATGGAGGCGGAGAAGGAGATGAAGGAGGGAAAGGAGCAGATGGAGGAGGGAAGGAAGAGCAAGCTGGTTGCCCTTGTTTGGCGATTGATGTCTGCCGTCTCCATCGTTTCCTTTCCTCACTCTGCCTGTCAGAAAACAGATGGACTCTCGCTTTGCAAGACTTCGTTCTGACCCTCGGTTTCGTCGACCACGCAAAGAAAAAACCAAGGTCGTAGTCGATGCACGCTTCAAGACTGTCTTCACTCCTCAAGTCCAGAAAGGTCCTCTTGCGTCTATTTTCGGAACCCAATCTTTTTGAAACCATCATCCAGGTCGCGTTGACAAGTACGGGCGGCCCAGCTCCGGAAACCATGAACACGAAAATTTGCGGCGTTTTTACCGCCTCGAGGATGAGATTCCTCTACCTCAGCCTGATTACGCCCGTGGCCAAGCGTTACTCGAGTCTTCTGATGAAGAGGACGCTTCGGACGCCAGTTCGCATTCGCATTCCAGCGCCGGACGTCATTCTGCACGGCCTATCAATCTCATTGATAAAAATCCTGACGTGGACATTGACTTGGACGAAGACAACTTTGCAGACCTCGATGCACAGGCTGCTGAGTACGTCAAGTCGCACACAGAAAAAGACGAACCCGAGGCCTCCCAAACACACCGTCTGGCTGCTGTAAACCTCGACTGGGATCATGTTCGTGCAGTGCATCTTTTCAAAATTTGCTCGTCTCTCGTCTCTCCTTCTGCTGTGGCGCCAGGGCCCAAAAGACCTTCGGACCGCGCACCTAAGGCGATTCCCACTCAACCTGTTCGCGGTACGGTGTTGAGTGTTCGAATATATCCGAGTGAATTCGGGAAGGAGCGGTTAGCTCGCGAGGAAAAGGAGGGTCCACCGTCGGAGATATTTAAAAAGCCTTCGACGCTGGAAGAAGATGAAGTAAACGAAAGGAATATATACGACATTGGCGATGAAAATGATTGCGACGAGGACGCTCTCAGGAAGTATCAACTCGAACGACTACGGTATTTCTTTTTTTGCCATTTCGGATGTATCATGTTTAAACCACGCAAGGTATTATTATGCCATCATAACATGCGATACCACTGAGGCTGCTGCTCATATCTATTCCGAACTCGAGGGAACGGAGCTGGAACGCTCTGCAAACGTTTTCGATCTCAGTTTCGTCCCTGATGCCATGACTTTCGACCAAGAGTGCAGGTGAGTTTTCCCAATTGAGTCGTATATCGTGTCTGATACCATCTTCAGAGACGAGGCTACAGAAGATACGAGTGCAAGTCACAAAGGCGTCGATTTTGTTACAGACGTGAGCATCGCCAGTCTTTCTTCTTTTCTTCTTTAAAACTTGTGTATTTGGATAGGCGTTACGTCATTCCAAGGTCAAACTTACTTGGGATGAAGACGACCCAGAACGGAACCAAGTTACACGACGCACTCTTACTCGGAAAGAAATGGAAGAAGCAGACTTCAGGGCTTACCTAGCATCTTCGTCGTCTGAGGATGATTCAGACAACGACGAACAAAAGACGAACAAGTCCAAGCAAAAAGGCGCTTCCCGCGACAAACTTCGTTCCCTCTTACTCGGTGGCAGTGATGAACTCCCAGAGGGCTGGGCTCGTGGTGAAGACGATGGAGATGAGGATGTTGACATGGAGATAACGTTTACGCCGGGGTTGTCAGAGCCCCGAGGGCCGGGGGATGAGACCACCTTGGAGAAGTATCAACGGAAGATGAAGGAAAAGCGGAAGAAGAAAAAGATCGAGAGCAAACCCAACGACACTACTGCTGAAGCAGACGAATTCTTCGACGAAGAGGGAGGTGCTCCAGCCCCACCCAAAAGATCCTCCATGGATTCCAAAACGCACAACACGGTTTCCACGGACAAACCGTCGCGATCCCTTTCGACAGCGGAGGAATTGGCCCTGCTCGTTTCTTCGGATACCCGCAACGCAGAGCCTCGGCATTTCGACATGAAGGCAATTCTCAAGGCGGAGAAGCAGGCGAAACGCAAGGGAAAGAAAACAAAACAGGCGCCTGGGAATGAGGCGAACGAAATGCAGGAGGATTTCGCCATCGATGTCACTGATTCACGGTTCCAGGTCCTCCACGAGGACCACGCATTTGCCATTGACCCAAGCAACCCACAGTGAGACTCATGTTTTGTTCAATGGTTTCACCGCGATCTCACGTCCTTATTTCTAGCTTCAAAAAGACCAAAGGCATGAACGCTCTTCTGGAGGAACGCGCCAAGCGTCAACAACACAAGCGAGAGCGAGTCGAGGATGACCCGAAACAACTACCGGGTAGATCGCTGCAGAATCTGGTGGAAAGCGTGAAAAGGAATGGTAAACGGAGGCGAATTCAAGATTAAAGATGAGCGCATTATAAGTACCCGATTTGGCAATTGATGTATCTGGTTCCGCTTCCTGCGCATCTCGCTATTTCGTACTTTCGCCACTTAACTGGAATGCAAAGCGAAGATGATACATTGTGAGTTAGAAGATACATTGAGTGGCAACCGGGCAAAAAGACAACGCGCGTCGCTGCGGACGTTGAGATTATGAAAATTTGGCCTTGGAGAAATCCATCTCGGGATGCGCTTGTTGGAATTTCTTGAACGCCTGGTTGTTATTTAGTTACCGAACCAACCATTCAGCCGCAAAGTTTACCTCTTGTTTCTTTAATTCGTCGGACGTGGGCTTTCCCATTTGCTGCAAATGTTTATAAGTTGAACGCCAAGGTGAAGTCGCCGTTGTATAGTTACCTTCTGCTGGTTGTCGAACTACATGCAAATGATGCATTAGAGGGTTCAGTAACCGAGAACAAAACACACCATCATTTTCTCGACCATGCCTCTGGAATTTAATTTAGATGAGTTGAAACGACCGCCGTCACATAAAATCCAACCTGGTCTCCCCATCGAGGTCGCTCAGTTTACTGTTCTCAGGTTCTATCTTGCGGGTGTCGATCTTGGGATGATGTGTGAGAACGTTCTCCCACCATTTCTGCTGGTTTAATTTCTCGAGGTGAATGAGCACCGACTGGTTGTCTTCTAATTACACCATCAGCGCCGATCCAATATAATACTTTGCAATACGAACCCAGAGTCCAAGTACTATCTTCCATCTTGATTTCTTGACAAAGTTCCCCGTCCAGAATTTTGTCTTGGCCTTTCAAGCCAACACTGAGTTTCTTTTTTTGAATAACAACGACGAGGTCTTTTCCACGCGTCCCTTTAGGAACGGGGACGATAACGTCGACTTCACCCAGCTCTTGTGTCCACTTGTAAGGCAAGGCTGCAGATGTGAGATGCAAGATGCACCAGATCGCAATCGATCGTACCGGCCTGCTCTGCCTGCTCCTTCGCTCGGTCTTCTTTATCTCTTTTTTGACGCTCCTCTGGGGAGAGGGAGTCGTAATCGTCTGCAGAGGTCGACATTTTCAATTTCAGTGAGGAAATGCAAGGGTCCTTGCAGGGGTCGAAATAATTGCGTTAGGAACACAAGGTTATGGCAAACAAAACAACTGTGTGCTTTTGTGAGTTCGCGGCGACTCCCACCGCCGCAACTGAACAACAGCGATCCTCGCTCAAAATCTAATGGCAAGTGCAGGCGACGTCTGGAGTGATTTCGACGTTCGTTTATTCTCCCTCTCTTGCCAATCTGCACGCGCTTACCGAGCTGCCAAAGACAATCCGGCATAACATAAAGCTGAACACGGTCGACAAACTAAAGCAAATCCTATCGGGCCTCAACAGCGAGTGTGGAACCACTTTTTCGAAATCTGGGAAGAAGCAGGAAATTATAGACCGCATCGTCAGAACGTTGGATCATTGGCGCGCGACCAGCATGACGGAAAAGTGGATGAATGCGAAAGCAGTGGTCGCGCAAGTACGATACTCGGGAATGTGAGCACTCCGCACGATAGGCTTGCAGCTCGTCCTCACTCCATCGTCCTTTCCAGTTATACGAATTCCAATTCCACGCCGCTTGTTGCCGCAGTGATCCCTCATAACCCTTCCTACCCTGCGGTCAATCTCGGAAAGGCTCCTAGTTTCGCCACTAGCTCTGCCGGACCAAGTTCGTCTTCTGTTGGGCGTTACGATCCCTATGCTCCGCCACTCAAGGCTACGAGTAGTGCGCCCAGCACGAGAGTAGGTCAGGATGATACTGAACTTTTGCCTATGCTTCATCTCACACGGAAAGTATGTAGCTGTGCGATTCAAAGACTCTCCGTTCCTCAAGGTTTTGGAAACAGTAGGGACGGTTCAAGAATGTCCAGGTATGCCACCCCTGTGTTCCATTGCATGCCTCCTCACAATCTTCTTTAGAATCATCCAGCGCGACCGATCGTCGCCAACAAAACCTTACATTCAACCTCAACAATGACCATATCGCCAAGTTGAAGTCTGATAGGTTGGGATGCTTTTCCTGTCCTTGTTCTCCTGTAGTAACGCGTTCATTCTAGTTCCAAATACCAGCTTCGGCTCTTCTGCACTTCCTCCACGTTTTACTCTCATACACTCAGTTCTTTCCGGCCCAACGCTGGACCTTGTCTCATCGAATTCCCCCCCACCTGCGAGGTTCGAGTCAACGGCGTCCAGCTTGGCGCGAACCTCAAAGGACTCAAGAAGAAGCCTGGGACGGCTCCCCCGCCCGATCTAAGCAAATACATACGACTCACGACGGCCACAAATAAGGTTGAAATGATGTATGTAAATACTCAGCAACCTGTTCAGCCAAAGGTGCGCTTTAGTCTTACAGGTGGGGAGCTATTTTCACAAACTTTGAGTAGAAATTCTATTTGGTGGTGCAGCTCGTTGAGACTATGAAGGTAGAAACTCTAGTCCAAGAGTTGAAGAAGACCGGGTATAAAAGCTGTCACGATATCCGCCGAGACAGTCAGTGGGACGCCAATTATCGTTTGCCTTGCTGACATGTCTCGTAGTGATTTCAAGTATGACTGTCGACGAGGACATTGTGGCCGGACCTCAAAAAATGTCTCTAAAGTGCCCCGTACGTGTACATGCCGGATTATAAGAACCCTTGCCCTAATTTGTTCTTGCAGCTGAGTTATATGCGTGTCAACACCCCTTGCCGTTCTCGCAAATGTACACATTCACAGTGTTTCGATGCAACCTCATGGTATTCAGTCATGGAGCAGACTACGACGTGGCTCTGCCCCGTTTGCGAACGCACCTTGGACCCAAAGGACCTAATCGTTGACGGGTTTGTTCCCTCTTCTCCCGTTTAATCAATATCTGATATCTTTCCTCAGATACGTTGACGAGATCTTGAAAACAAGTCCGGAAAGTATAGAGGATGTCATTGTGGAGGCCAATGGCGAGTGGCACACGTCGGACAACAAGTACGGATCGGCGGCTTGGAAGGCGTCCCACCCTGCTGCCGTGATTCCGAAGGCAGCAGCGTCGCCTCGGAAGTTTGTGCCTGCGAAGAGCCCTTCTCACACTGCGTCCTCCAAGGGCGCGAACGGCGATCCGAACGGGAAACGCAAGGCTGCTGAGATTGTGGTGCTAGATTCGGACGATGAAGACGAAGGACGCGTCAAGCGTGAGCTATCGCCGTCGTATGCCAGCTCGTCGTCGGTCAACCGTTCGTTTGGGAGTATCCCTGGCGAGATGGTACCTGCCTCGCAAGGCGACGATGTGATTGACCTGACCCAGGACTCGGACGATGACGAACCTCCTGCCCGCCCGCCAGCTAAACGCACGGCTTCCGAGGCAGGCATTGCCTCACCCACAGAGCAGATATGGAAGAAAGGACGGCTCGATGTAGAGCGTAACGTCCCGACGGTTCCCCGGCCGCCGGCAAAGACAACGATCTCGTTGAACAACGCAGATTACGCCCGCACAGCGACTGTTTTGTCGACGTCGCCACGTCTACCTGTGCCTTATCCGCCTGTCGGGTATTCCGGTCCGGTGCTGCCTCCCGTGTACAACCTGAACCGCGGCAGCACAACGAGTACTCAGACCGTGCAGCTGCCACCTCCGAATCAATTTGTGAATCGGCAGCGCTGGTAGGGCCTACACTGCATACATTGTATCCTAGTATTACTACTTTTATTTTAATGGGCATCTTGCATGTGTAAAACGTTGTGCCGAACCGGATCAATTTCTTCCGCATGGATCCGAATCTCATAAGATTTTTTTCATCTCCGGTTGGCTCGTTCTTCCAAACCACCTCCACTCACTCTCAAAAATGGCCGACGTCAAAGCCGCAAAGAAGTCAAAGAGTCCTAAGGACTTTGCCAGTCAGTACCTTCATGTCCTTATCGTCCCTCGCTCAGCCCTTGTCCAGTCGATTTCATGATGGGTGGTGTCTCTGCCGTGATTTTTCATCCGTTTTTTTTGGCTCTTGTTCACTTTTTTTCGCTAGGCTGTCGCAAAAACGAGTGCTGCTCCCATTGAGCGCATCAAGCTCCTGGTCCAGAATCAGGATGAGATGGTCTGGCCGTCGTTTTCCCTCTCGCTATTGCCTCTGACACGTCATGAGCAGATCAAGCAAGGGCGTCTGGCCACCCCCTACAAGGGCATCATGGATGCTTTCAGCCGCACGTACAAGGAAGAGGGTCTGGTTTCTCTATGGAGAGGAAACACCGCCAACGTCATCCGTTACTTCCCGACCCAGGCACTCAACTTTGCTTTCAGTCTGTATTTTTTTCGGCTTTGTTGTTTCCGTGACGTCTAACATCTTTGCAGAGGATTACTTCAAGGCCTTGTTCGGTTTCAAGCAGAGCGAGGGCTACTGGAAGTGGTTCGCTGGCAACCTCGCGTCGGGTGGCGGTGCCGGTGCAACCTCCCTGCTCTTCGTCTACTCCCTTGATTATGCCCGTACCCGTCTTGCCAACGACGCCAAGTCCTCGAAGGGTGGAGGAGCTCGTCAGTTCAACGGTCTCGTTGACGTCTACAGAAAGACCCTTGCGAGTGACGGTATTGCTGGTCTCTACCGTGGGTTCCTGCCGTCCGTTGTTGGAATCATCGTCTACCGCGGTCTTTACTTTGGTGTCTACGACTCGCTCAGTAAGTCCTCCTTTTCAGACCTCAATTTTCAGCCCTGACCGCCGAGCAGAGCCTGTCGTTCTTGTTGGTGCTCTCCAGGGTTCCTTCTTGGCCTCCTTTGCTCTCGGTTGGGGTGTTACCACTGGTGCCGGCCTGGCTTCGTACCCCCTGGACACTATCCGGTTCGTTTTTGTTCTTTCTTTGTCTACATTCCTTGCTGATTGTACTCCCAAGTCGTCGCATGATGATGACCTCCGGCTCTGGTGTCAACTACAAGTCCATGTTTGACGCGGGATCTCAAGTAATTCATCCTAATTCTCTCCCTGCCTTGTCCTCACCACCGTTTCCAGATCATTGCCAAGGAAGGTACAAAGTCCCTCTTCAAGGGTGCTGGTGCCAACATTCTCCGTGGTGTTGCCGGTGCTGGTGTGCTGTCTCTCTACGATAAACTCCAGGAGGTACGTCCGGCAGTGCTCATTATATTGCTTTGACTAACTTGTCCTCCAGTTAATGTTCGGCAAGGTGTACTCGGGTGGTTAGTTGTGAACCTTGTCTTCTATCTTGCTTGTATCTGATGGTATTTTCCAGGTTCCGGTTAATTAGTTCTCGCCTAATGGATGGTATATGCCGCGGCCGAGGGACATTAGTTTATGACCCTGTCTCTTTGCCTGTTTGTTTGCCTAGACATACATTTCTTATTTCTTCTTTTTCATCGGCAATCATGGGTGACATGAAAGTGTGGTGTGACGCGACGCGTTTTCTTTAGATGCGATGGATGAGGAGGCTTGACCTTCGCCGTTTCTCTAGCTTGCCTGATGTCGTACTTCGCCCATATCAGGAGCAAAGCGTGCTTGCCTGCACCGAAGCTCTTGAGAGTGGTGCTTCCCGTATAGGTGTTTCTCTACCAACTGGTTCCGGCAAGACTACTGTGTTCATTTCCCTGCTGTCTCGTATTGCTCCGCCCACGTCCAACCCCTCTGCTTCAAGATGCCTTATTGTTGTGAACAGCATCGAGCTCGCGCGGCAGTCTGCTGAACAAGTTGGCCGCCTTTTCCCTGACTGGACAGTAGAAATCGAGCAAGGTGTCAAACACAAGGCGTCTGGCCTGGCCGATGTGTCCGTAGCTCCTTAAAACTTCACTAACTCTTCAACTGACTCCGTTTTCTTGTTGATACAGCACTGTTGCAACGTATCAAACCCTCCGCCAAGCTGAGCGCATTAAGAAGTTTAACGCTGCATTCTTGAAGGCAATAGTGATTGACGAGGCTCACCATGCCGCCGCTCCCTCGTAAGCTCTCTTCTCTTGCTTGCGTGCTGCATTATCATTGGGCATAGATATCGACGACTGTTGGCCAACTTCGACGCCAACATCAAACATCCAGACGCCGGTTTCAAGCCCCCAGTGCTGCCGCATAAAATACCAATCATTGGGTTTTCTGCAACATTCAGTCGCCACGACGGGTTAGCGCTTGGTTCGGTGTTTGAGCGTATCGTGTATCATCGGGACTTCATTGAAATGATCAAAGAACAATGGTTGGTACTGTGGATTGACCAAGACGTTGCGATTAACTCAGAGGCGCAGGCTTTGTGATGTGCGGTTCACAACTGTGCACGCAAGCATCAATTTGAAGAATGTCACGGTCAACGCGCGCACTGGTGATTTTAATCCCAGTAGTCTCGCTCAGGTGGTGAATACAGAAACTGTGAATAATATCGTTGTTAAAAGCTGGCTGGATAAAGCAGGTATGTCTCCTTGCGTTTCGCTGTCCAGCGCACTGAATACATGGCATAACCTAGGGTCTACACGCAAATCCACTTTGGTATTCTGTGTCAACGTGGCTCATGTCGAAGCATTGACTCAGACTTTCCGTGGCTACGGGATTGATGCTCGATATGTATTTTCTGGCACGCCGGTATGTTGTCCAACTATCTATCAGTCGTTCACTCGCTCAAGTTCTCCACCCAGGTGAGTGAGCGCCAGGCTCTCATCGCATCCTTCAAAGCGGGCCAGTTCCCTGTCTTGATCAATTGCGGTAACTACTGCATCTCAAATCATTCAAAATCTTCTTACGAGAAGAATACAGCTATTTTGACGGAGGGTGCCGATATCCCTAATATTGATTGCGTCGTTGTCGCGCGACCTACTCGGTCTCGGAATGTGTTTGCGCAAATGGTAAGCGTAATCATTGCAGCAAAGTCCACCAGACCGTCCAAACTTTGCTTACAGATCGGGCGTGGCATGAGGCTCTCCCCAAAAACTGGCAAGAAGGACTGCCGGATCATCGATTTTGTCGACAGCGCAAGCCGGGTGTCGGGCATTGTCTCTGTTCCCACTCTGTTTGGTCTTGACCCCGACACAATTCTCATCGAGGGTAAGCCTCTTGATCACATACATTGTCGAGCGACGATTCAGAATACATCCACAGACGAGACGACCGAGTCCCTTGAAAAGCTTGCCGCGGACTCGATCGCCCTCGATACCACTGATGATATACCAGAGCCTCGGTCGGTGACTTATAAAGATTACGACGATCCTTTTTCACTTGTAGGCAACGGATCTGGAGCACCGCAAATTGAAACAATCAGTAGGCATGCCTGGGTCGGCTGTGGAGGGGATGTGTATGTTTTGGAATGTCTGGGCAAAGGCTATATTCGTATCGAGCCCGCTCAAGGTAGTCTTAGCCTCTCATTTCCGACTCTACTCACTGACTTCACAGATGATGAAGGCGGAATATACCAGGCTTATTTTGTTCCTGCCATCGATGGGGCTACGGCTGCTTCCCTGAAAATCGCGCCGTTCTTGAAGAAACGGCCAATATTGAAAGCCATGGACCTGGGCGCTGCTGTTCGCGGATGTGATACGTACGCGAAATCCAAAGTGGTTCTTGGACAGATGGCATTGGGGTAACCGTTTGCTCGTCCTTCCATCCATTCTGTCTAAGCCCACGCAGGCTTCTCAGATCCGCGCGTTGGAGAAAGACTCCAGCTTCAGAGCAGCAGAAGAATTTCGTTTCTAAACGGTGGGGCAAACGGAAGTTCGATTCGGACACGGAAGCCGAAAGCAAGGCTGAGAAGATTGCGACACTCACGAAAGGTGAAGCTGCCAACATCATTTCACGGTTGAAGCACGGCGCACAGGCACGGTACGAGAAAAAGGTGAAAGGAGAAATCCAGACCGCCGAGAAATCAGAGAAAGAAGCTCGTCGTCGCGCGAGGGAAGATGTGAGCGTCGGACCACTTTCCCTGTAGATACTGTATTTTTTATTTTATCAATGACAACAAGGGTGATACTGCAGATTGGCTTTGGAGTGTCAGAGATGCAGCTTTTTGGCACTTTCTGATAACCTGATCCAGAGCTGTCGGGTTTGCCAACGGATTTGAGTGCGTCTGCAAAGAAGCGAGAAGGGCTCCGACGAACGAGTCACCCGCCCCCGTGGTATTAACCACCGTAGTGGGGTGGGGTGGGAAATGCTGCAGAACCAGTATCGTTCCTGAACCCCCATGCGCGACAACATATCGGCGGCCGGGACTACTTCGTTCGTGAGTCCACCCCGAAGACTGAACGTCCTTCGCGGAGAGCCGGAGAACACCAACAACGCCCTTCGGTCCAAGCTTGATAAAAATGTGTCGGAAGAAGGGTGTCAGAGCTATCGCCATTTGTGCAACGCCTTCATCCACGAGAAATGCGAGTGTGTTCGTGGCGATCATTTCATCGCTGTCGTGGACTCCCCTTCTAGCGAGTTGAGCCATGTCCGTCCGGAATGCTTCCCCTAAAGACAGTCCATCGATGGTCGACCACCAAAACGGAGATGATGCCAAACCCCCATCCTCCCGGATCTTGGCATAAATATGTCGCAATTCCAGCAAATTCGGGGTGAAGAATGTCCCAAATGAGTCAGATTCCGCTTTCACAGATTGTTCCAACGCAGGTAGGATCCTCTCGGATTTGGTGATTGAAGTGGGTTCGCTATGTAAAATGAAAAGTATCAAAGGTCGAATGTGAAGGCATATACTGCTTACAATAAAACTATGGCAGCGTATTAGCGAGAGAGACGAACCGCGGAAAGACACGAACCTTTGATATTTCGATGAATGCAATGGTCGACGATTCCTTGGATGGTTTCAGGCGACAGGTTCCCATCGAGAGCAACTATCTCAGGGCTGTTCTTGGATATTTGCTGCAAAACGAGGTCTGCAGTGAGCTTTTGGGAGATTCCCATGTCAGCGATTCCGTGCTGCAGGTCTCCGCGACTGTCGAGAAATAGATTGCAGACCGCAGTTCGTTCGTTCCGGTCAATGAAACCGTCCGTTCTCATCCCAATGGCTTTGGTCTCGTCACGTAGCAGCTGACCCCATGGGTCGCTTCCGAGTCCTGCGACCAGGAGAGCGGAGGTGCCCATCCTATGGCATGCTTCAGCGATATTTCTGCCCAAGGTATCTTATAAGTGTGACCAATACGATACTCCACTTCGGCTGACCTCGCAACCCCACCTAATCCCAAAGTTACGATTCCAGCACGGGTTGAGTGCAAGCCAGGGCCAGAAATGTCGTTGCTCTGTGCTGATATATCCACTGCTGCACAACCTACGACCATTACTTTTGCTGGAACAGCGGATGAGGTGTTGGTTTGCTCGATCTCGACAGCACCGGTGGTCCGATAAGTCTTGCCAGGAGGACTATCCGTCTGAATAAACAGTATTTATACCATGTAAAAGCAAACTACACATTCACGTTCTTACTTGACTGACGAGCAATTGGTGCTGAACCGCTATTTTTCCACCTAAAGGACGAAAATGTCAGAAGAACTGCTAGAAGCATAGGTGTAAAAGGTCCAGACCTATGAGAGCCGCATGCTTCAGTAAAGCGATATTGGAATCAATCGAGTCATGTTTGGTTAACTCTGCTACCCGCGACAGCAACCAGGGCGTCAGATCATTTCCACGCTGACTCATACCATTTTGCTCCGATTCGAGGACAGCATGGTTGACCGCCTGTTGTATGATTTCTCCCTTCTCGGCGTACTCCTCCGGTATAGGGACAGCAATCAATGCTCCGTTATCCAGACCAAGCTGCCATTGAGCATCTGAGGGAAGAGATGCGGTCAGAACCTGTAAAAGCGAGCAATTTCATGTACAAACGTAACATTCTTGCCGCTGTGGCAGGATCATCGGTATTCCAAGGAGTCTACTCACGGCGATGAATGGATTTGCGAGGTAGAGTGAATCTCGTACCTGAAACCCGCTTCGGGGAGAGAAAAACGCGGGGAAGTCTTTAGTACGACTGTAAGATATGACTGGTACGCCCAGGGTTTCCTGAGACGATGAATGGCCTGGCTGTCACAGATGACAAGACAACTTACAAGATATTCAAGTGTTCTGACATGGTGGATCAGCAAGGCGCGGATAACCCGAGGGCGCACGGGGGATTACCTGCCTATATCTAAAATTGATTTCACCCCGGCGGAGACTAGGCCCACAGGGCACCGAGTTAGTTCATGGAGATCGGCAGAGACGTCCATGGCTGCAAAGAGATTAGTTCTCAGGCCAATCATTGTTAACGTTCGAAATAGTTACAGTTTTCTCCTCCACGATGAACGCCTCCGAGACTGGATCGCAGTTGCATGAGATCGAAAGGTACAGGCCAGGGGTTGGACACTCACCCGCCTGTAGCAAAAACCTGGATAAAGTAATGAGAATGGTCTGGTTGAGGCACAAGACTGTACCTTGATGTTGGCGAAAGCTGCAAAGATTAGGGTGGCGCATATAGTTGTGCCTCCATCTAACCCTAGAGTTAAAGCCGGTGCGATGTCGCGCCGGGAAATTTTAACAGAACGAGGTTTGCGATGAACGTCGGCCAGTCTCTCCAGATCTGACTTCTCTAACCCTATTTTGACTCGTCCGGCCACAATTCCTATCGTAGCAGGTATACATCCAGTAGATCTGACTACAGCTTCAAGATCCTTTGAGACTTGAAGATTAATGGGCGGAGCTATGATAAGTTCTGTTAGAAACGAATGGCCGATTACGTTCGGCCCAAACTCTGACGCAGGCCGTGGGTGGTGAGGGCAGTTTCTAGAGCCACTACAGGCATCCCGGTGGCGAGAGCATCTTGGACCTACTTGAAATCTTTTAGGTTGGAGGACGCGAGTTGGAGCATGATGGACCTCAGGATGAACATCGATGGGGGCATCTCTCGCAAGTGATAGACTCAGCCGTGAAGCAAACCGTACGGAATGTACGCGGCCAGGGACGCGTCGAGCTAGACCGTACATTCTATGAGAGTATCAAGGAAGAGTGGCGGAGACAAGACAGCACAGCTCGAGGCTGCCTGCTTACGCCGACGCGTCTTCTCAGCCGCGTATACAGTTGTTTGACACATCCGATTCCGCTCTTGAACTTCATGGACTCTGCCGCATCGGCTGCAGCTAGCCTGGAATTTGAGAATGGGCGTTGTGTATTAGCTTTTTCTCTTGACATTCAAGAGATAATCAGCTGGGTAGAATCAATAGAACATGGCGCGACGGCCGTGTTTATTGGTACAACTCGCAACTCTTTTAAAGGTACTAGGATAACCACCAGTGCAGTGGGCCACGCTCACGGCTTACAGATAAAGTTGTTACGCGGTTGGAATACCAAGGTTTCGTCATTCATGGTGGGAAGTGCACGTCTCATCGTCCAACGTAGCATACTCTACGCTAGCAATCAAGACCATGGCTAGCATTGTACGCGAGGTGCAGGCTTCGGCAGCCCAGAACCCAGACATTGCTCAACCGATCTTGCGCTGCGCTGTGCATCATCGTCTCGGCGTCGTTCCGGTCGGGGAACCGTCAATAGTGATAGCAGTATCAGCTCCTCATCGTAAAGAAGCCTTCGTCGCTTGCGAACGTATTCTGGAGGACATAAAAGCGAAGGTTCCGATATGGAAGAGGGAGTATTATAAGGATGAGAGTGAAGAATCAGCGGAATGGAAGGCTAACCAGTAGATATTAATCCAGCCGTTTCCCAACATCATCCTCCTCTGAGCTAACCAGTAACTCCACCGCCCATATGAGGAGAGTGAAGAATATGAGCATCCACCTTGACCAGACTTGTGAAGAGGGATCGAGGACTGTTGAACCAAATGACCAAGAGGTCGAATATGGGTTGAGAATGTGGCTCACGAAGCAAGTGCGAATAGACAGTTACGAATATTGACTGCCTATACGTCAATAAGAGACGGGTCAAGGCCGAGGTCTAAGATAATTAAAATCTGCGGACGGCGTGTGTTGTAAACATACCGGTCTATCCTCCCAAGTGTCGTCAACACCATATGTATCGTCAAAACTGCCGGCCCCGATAGTCGGTAGTATACGGGACGCCAACTGAAGGCATCGATGAAGGGCCGAAAGAGAAGGGTTAATGCAACTTACCTGTAAGACCGTGAGACGATACGACAGGGCGAAAAGTGTGTGGCTCGGTAAAGTATGGCGAATGAAATTCACAAGTGCCTCGAAGTGAGGCATAATATTGGGCAGAAGTGGCGCGTATGATAACGCCGAATCGAAGACCGATTTCTCGTCGGATCCTAACCCGCATAACCAAACATTGTACGCAATGAAGAGCAGCATTCCGGAGGATTCCACGACATTCGTTCTAATGCAAAGGATGAACCTATCTGCGACATCATCATAAATTCGGTCATACCTTCGTAGCACAAAGCCAATGCAGGAAAGAAAGAAAAACGTGCACAGCGCCGCCCCAAAGAGCGTCGAAGCCAGTGGCGATGACGCTGCTCCAGAATACGAGACAACGATCCACCAGAACGCAGAGACGTAGGCCACAGCGGTACCAACAAGTAGAGCAAGTTGATAAGATTCGCCCTCAGCCACGAGCTCTTTTGAGATATGTCCCGCTTTCTGAACGACGAGGAGGCTCGAGACGCCTTCTAAAAGTATAAAGAGAGGCCCGGAAAACGCGAGCATTTTCCCCCATGCATCGGCAGCTACATTGATAAGGTGTCAGTAAGGAACAAAAGGGGTGCACCCTCACCTGTAAGCAACCAAGGACTGACAGGCCCGGCGAAAATGTTGAAACAGACTTATCGCACGAGTTTTATTGCACAGGCACGAAAATAGAGCAGGCCTGGCATACCTAGCAAAAGGAAAGAGTGCATGGGCACTATCCGAAAGATCCACATTAGACAGAGTCGGAGATCGTGGAAAGGAGGGACCTTGTAGAAACGGCAAAGCTTTCGAACCCGGCCAGAGTACTGACAACAGCGCATAAGAGAAGTCCTAAATACATAAGCGAATGGTCGTACATAAACAGGTTCCATGGATGAGTGAGTGGATTGAAAGAAGAAGGGAGAGCAACAGAAAGGCCCTGGTCGATAAAGTAGCCAGCGTGAGGGGTAAAAATATTAAAATCTGGATAGCCGTTGAAAGTCGTGCCACATAAGAAGAGACATAGAGCACGAAAGTCATTGCTGAAACTGCGCGAGTGGCAGAGGGTGTGGAGGCACAACTGTCTAAAACGGTATGCACTGTGGCAGTGTCGGTAGCCCCTAAGTCGCAAGCTCGCGGCGTCGACTACAGTATCTTTTCGTTTTTCACTAAGTAACGTCCCCCATCTCCCTAAATCTGATTCGAGTCCCGGACTACTCACGGCGCTCATCACGGCCAAAACCGTCGAAGCCGACACCATTTACCAGCTTTGGGATGCTAAAGGAGAATGGAGGCCAAGGCTGCAGCGGCAAATGAAGCTGGCGAATAGGCTCGCCGCCGAAGAGGCTGAAGCTGAACGTAAAGAAGAAGACAAAGTACAAGTCTGCCTCGATGCGTTGCTTGCAGCCTCATCCTTCGACCTTTGCCAAAAAACAAGTGGATCTTCGGTACTTCACGATTGGATGCAACAGCCTCATGAGTACTGAACCTATTTCTGTGGGGCCAAGAAAACCCCGTTCTGCAGCTATTATTTAGAGCCAAAAACCCACAGCTCCGAGATCCCATCGCCACCGAGCACCTCTTCTCTTGGAAACAAAGCCATATGTTTTCCCATCTCCATCGCCACGGGCGGCTCCTTCTTAATCTTGCGCATCGCATCCGCGTCAAACAACTGTGACACACCACACCTCAGCAACTGTGAATTCCAAGCAACAAGCTCATACCGTCCCATATGTATGATCCAAAAAATCTTCCATCGCATAGCTCGGCTTCGTGAACGCCTCCGTGAAAATCTTGCTCAGCGTCGACACCCCCGCCAAATAATGCTCCCGATGGGAGTTGAGCTCCCACAGCGAGCTTTCAATCGCTTTCGTGAGGAGGGGATTAGACTCGACGGGGTCGAAGGGGTCTTGATCTGAGGAGGCGTCCTCCGGGCGATGGATCATAGCCATAAGCGCGGGGTGCCGCTTGAGAGTGTTGTACGTGAAGGGGATGAGGATGATCACGGCGGCGGGAGGCGCGGACAGCGATAAGCGGGCGAGCCGCTTGATGAAAGAGGCCAGAAGCGTCGCGGGGAGATGGCTGTTGTTCAGTGGGCGTCAGTGAGGGCTTCATTGGTTTGACGAAGAAAGGGACTGACGTTGAACTGAGGAACAGCTCTGTCAACCGGAAAAATCGGGCCCGATGTTTTGAGTGAAGGACTTCTCGGTCGAGGAACGCGTATAATTTCGTGTAGAACGAAGATAGTCTCTAAAAGATCAGGATCAGCGTTGATGTCGAATCGAGGCTAGAGCTTACAAGTTATATTCCTTCATCAAGACGAAGAGTGCGTTGAGCGCAAGAAGGCCAATGGATCCACCTAGGTTCGAACTAACGGTTGAACAATGACATCGTGGATAAAGGAAAAACTACATACCATGGTCAACGCAGCCTCCAACCCAATCCATAATTAACACCGGCCGCGTCAAGTGAGGCATAACCCCGCGATGCATCACATTGAGCGCACGACTCGCCAGACTCTTGCTTTTTTCCACATCCCGCGCCGATAACTTCGGCAGCAGCGCCAGCCACGCGCGGGTAAACACCGCCCTATGCGAAGGGAGCGAGTGCAACGACTGGTGGATCGTCAGTTTATGCAGCCTCGCGGTCGGTGTTTTCGCTTTGGAATCTTTGGACGCTTCTGCATCGTCTTCAAAGAATTTGCGCCAGTCGTCGTCGGCTTCTTCCCCCTCCTTGTCTGGCTCCTCGTCTGACGACATATCGTCCGCACCTGCGGACGTATTTTTGGATGGCTTCGGCTTGGGTGGTTTTGCACCGAGTTCGGATACCCACCACGTATTGAGCTCCTCTTTTTCTGTGGGAAAGGTATTGAGGCCCTCGAGAATCGCCAAGAGATTCGCTGGAAGGTGAGGATGCTCAGAAAGAGATGCAGTAGTTATTAGCGTCCTGAATGCTGGTGAATCGTGTGGATCAAGGAGGAGGGATTGCATACCCGGCTTCACGAAGGCAGAACCACCGCACATCATCGTGCACGCTGAACCAAGTCTCCTGGAAGAGCTGCAAAACCCCATCATCGAGCACTCCGTTGTTGCCTTGTGCTGAACGTCGGGAAGGCGGGCAGAACAACAACGCAGAGACAATCTTGCGGAAATGCGAGACATGGAATTGCGGCTGCGAGTCGGACACGCTCGACGCGGTCGACAAGTGTTTTTGGAGCGAAAATAAGATCTGCAATGCAGATATCTGCGAATCTAACCGTGAGCGTCTCGACCACGACGTCGTACACAGCTGAAATGTTTATTTACCCGCAACAGTTTCTCCTCATCCTTCAATAGGCCACACAGAAAATCCACATACGAGTTAAGCCTGTCCCATATCCAAGCTTTGACCACTTTCGTAGCCCCGTCGCCCCCGGGACCGAGTTTGCCACCAGATATTAGGATAACAAATACCCTGTACAAAGAATATATGACCTTGGAAGTGTCCTGCGCATCGGCGGCATTAAATGCGAGCTCTGAAAGGTCGGCCAATGAATTTAATGAGCTATGGTTGGCAGCGGCGGCCGTGAGCTGCGTTTCTAGCCGCTGAATTGATTTTGCGAATTCAGATTCCTTCCGGATCTTGCGCTTTTTGCTCGGCGGCGGCACCGAGGGCGCAGGGCGCGTCATGGAGGCAAAAGCAGAAAATCTGCACAGCCACACTTAGCCGACAACGATAAGAAATTAAGATTCTCTACATATGTGATGACAAGAGATCTGTTACAAACGCGAACGCGGATTCAAGCTGTCGCCCGAGACTAGAATACCGATACTACTGTCTAAGGGGTTTCGAGGAACTGGAGGGGATGTTTACCAGATTCGAGAGCGCTTTCCGCGGATGCAGAAATCCCTTCTCCTGTGCAAACTCTGTCGCTCTGACGTTACCCTGCGCAGAGAACTTGTCCACGATCGGGATTTGCAAAAGGTTGAAGCGCGGCGTGATGACCACCAACTAGGGGACACATCGGCGTCTGCAAATAGTAAGAAGAGAGGACTTTACTGTGTTCGTTTTAATTTCCATCCAGTCCGCTGACACGTAAAGGTCAGTGAGGTGGAACCTTGAAGAAGTGAAGGGCACCTCTTTCGAATGTCAGAGGCTCTGAGGCGACCATGATGATATTTTCTCTCTTATCAGCCTTCGACATCCGATAGTGACCGCCTTCAGCGTCTTCACTAAATGTTGTACCCGAAGAAAACCACTTCGCACTGGATTAGCTTCGCAGATGGCTTCTTTTTGCTAGACGCACCAAAGAGGCAGCCTCATCCTTGTCGGACGAAATGTACCGGGTCGCTACGACGGTGTCGCCGTCCGTGACGCAAAAATTCATCAGACTCGGCTGAAAATGGGTCAGCGATAGTGTTTGAAATGGGGTGCTGAGCACCTCGGTAATGCCTGCGGCTTCGGCATAATTGTTCAAGGATGCTATTGTATCAAGCATAGCCCGACGCAAGACGTCAGGCGTAAACGTCCGTGCGTCTGGATCAGGCAGCTGCATGTCATATTCAAGGTTAGTAACATCAAAAAGCAGTGGGTTCGAGAGCAAACCTTGGAAAGAAAGAGTCCAAATGCCCATTCAGAATCTGGAGAAGACACTATAAGCTGGAAGAAGACCACTGGACATAGCTGTGCGACCTGTGTTCCCTTGGACCGTATTGAACGCAACATCAGACAAGTCCTTCTGTAGATTCCTCTTGATGCGTTCCCATTGTGCAATACCTCCGTCTAGAATCCGGCTCAGCGGGTCTCCCCTCCAAAAAAAAATCATTACTATGCATCCACTGGAAGCCAGCATCACCAACAAGCCATATTTAACGCCAGAGGAGCTTACCATCAGTTTGCCATGCACAAATGGATGGCAATTGTCCAAACTAAGGGAACCTGCTGTTGTTGCTCGTACATGGCCACTTGGAAACTGGTTGGCAAACGCCAAAATTCGTACGAAGACCCACTCACAACACCAACGGCGACTTGATCTTTTCTGCAAGCCGTGTCAAATTGATGTTGTTCCACGCCTGGAGGTCTTATTCGTGAATGAACGAAAA
The DNA here is from genome assembly GCA_029281435.1 of Mycena haematopus. NCBI lineage: Eukaryota > Fungi > Basidiomycota > Agaricomycetes > Agaricales > Mycenaceae > Mycena > Mycena haematopus. Next base: position 89,330 of record JARJCV010000084.1, read on the forward strand.
AATATTACTTTTGAGGATCTACCCACAGGAGTTACGCTCGTAAAAATGCACGGCTGTGGACCGAGTTCTTCGTCGAAAACAGAATCGTACCAACCTAAACCTTCTTAAGAAAACATAGGGGTTTCATAAGGACGGCGCACCAACACCGAAACCATCTCCGTTCATCGGTCGTCGGTGGTCCAGACGGAGACGAGAATCAAAAGCTAGAGTACAGAGTATCGGTGATGCATCGAAACGAACAATATGTGCCACCTTGGTTGATAATGCTATGGCATGGTCTTGTTAACAGGTGAGAAAGTTGAACGGGAGAGGTTCCTTAGGAATTGACGGAACCAATCAGCGTAAGCGCACAAATCGTTTGCCTCATTCTCCACCTTTGTAAATTACGAAACGGCACATTGCTGAAAGACAAGATTCTGGCAACAGTCGCAGAGATCAGAACGGTTCAGAGCAAACCACAGTCAGTTCACAGCTACAGTGGCTCACTGCTGGTACAGCTCTTCCATGACGTAAAATTGTCTGAAAAGACGCAATATTCCAGATTGATTCACAATTCGCTTTTTCATGTCTACTGTAGATTTCTACATAAAAGGTCCTTCTCCGAGTACATCATAGCAATTCCTTCTTCTCCATTACAAGAACTCCTTCGGCCTGGTTGCGGGATTTCCACCACATTCATCGTACACAAGACCTGCGACACGGAACGCCAATTCTGATAGTTTTCAGTCAGGATATATCAAAAGGATGGGGACTGGCGCACCGTCAGTCTGGGCCTTGATGCTGGCCTCAGCGTACACGCGAACCACGTCCTCCGTTCCACTGGGTCTCACAAAGGACCGCCCACCGTCGTACCGGCGGACCAATTCGTTGATCTTCTCTTGCAAACCAGGAGGGCTAACGAGTCGCCGCTCGGCATCTTCAGTTTTGACTTGATTCCTATCCGCCACGACTACTTTGACGAGCCTGTTGGGTAGGTCAATGTACAAGGAATCCCATTCGATGCCGCTGTAAGCTCTGTGTGCGAGCACGACCTCTACCAGAAGCATATCGGACAGCGCGTCGCCGACTGTCTGATTGATCAATTGGTTCAGATTTCGGAGGTGTTCAAGAGCAGTCGACTGAGCGGGCGTGGAAGGTTCATATGATTGCAATAGATCTTGGGTGGGTTGCGAAAATAGGACAGTACCGTGTCCATTCGCTTCAAAATAAATGCCGATATTGTAATGCTCTGCCGCGTGGTGGAGATGCTTGACACCAGTGGGCACACATTTGACCGGTAAACGCTATATGCCGAATAAATAGTGTAAAGATAAAGGGGCAAGTCAAGGTACCTCGCTCAAATATTTCGTGGAAGCCCCGTTAGCGTAGGCAGTCTGAACCACGCCCAATTTGATCTGGCTGTCCAGTCCCGAAGTCTTCACAAGGTCGACGATGAAGTCAGAGACCAAGGCGGCAATTTTATCCCCGTCGAGCATATGGAACTGACTGTGCTCGTCGAGATAGAAATACATTAGCCGGTCAGCATCACCGTCGAGACTGCACCCTCGCTGGCCTGGTTGCAGACGGCCGGCCAAAGATGGAGGTAACTTCTGAGAGGTTTTGACATAATCTGCTCCGCAGGAATTATTCAAGGCTCCAGGCGTCGTGATTGACGTGTTTTCGAGAATGAAAGTTAGACTGCCTCCGAGATATTCTGCCAATCTCGCGGCAATAGGCGCACCAACGCCATTCGCGCAGTCGATTAACAAAGGGGAGGGGGCCTGGCGCGTCGACTGGAAATAATTGAGCAATGAGCTACATAAACAGCAATGAACAATACAGACAACAAGTTTCTTGAATGCATTGGCGAGTTTGAGGAAATAGCCTTCCTCGGAGTCCTCGCCGTAGCTTTCCTTGGTACCTTTGGTATTGATCGCGCGGACGAGGTAATGCAGTACTGGGGTTGTCGTAACACCAGCATTCCGCCCTTCGGCTCCGATGGCTTTGATACCATCTTCGAGTGACGACACCAGTGCCTCGCCTGAGGGACGGGTGTCTCGGGCGTAAACGACGCGGGCGGGCTTAGACAAATCAATTTTGAGGGTCTGGACGAATTTCTCTAATTCACTGATGAACTCGTTGGTGGTTTGCGCGTTAGACAGCGCTGTCGCGTGTAACTCCCAGGATGTATCGAGCATTTCGCCACGCGGATCGACTAGTTTGACCCCATTGTCCTGAGAAGTACTTAAGAATTGGACACAGCAGGAAACACATCGAAGGGCACCTGCTCAGGATTGTGCGACGCAGTTACCATAACGCCGATGGTCTTTCCATCGAGTTTCTTGCTACGGAGCCCAGCGAGCACGCCGACCCTGAAAAGCACGGAGTCGAGAACGTTCGCGCTACATGGCCAGTGAGAAGTGCTTGAACGGAGGGATAGTTCACGCGTACGCAGTGCGAAAACCTGCTGTGCCATACTGGAATCGGAGGTTGGAAGGTTTGGGATGGAGGTCAGAGAGGGCGCGAATCGATTCAACGGGGAGGGCCATGGAGGAGTGCTGAAAGCAGTGACGTACGTAAGAAATAGCCGTTTACTTCTCATCCACCATGTCCAAATCTCCTGCTCAGGCTTTACTAGACAAGGCCGACAAAAAGGCCAATTCCTCCTCCTCTGGGTGGTTCTCTTCTGCGGCTTCCAAGTTCGAGGAGGCGGGCGACCTCTATCAGCAAGCCGCTAATTCGTTCAAGATCGAAAAGAACTTCAAGGCGGCCGGGGACGCATTTGCAAGGGAAGCTGAATGTCGCGAGAACGGCAAGGAAAACAACGAAGCTGCTAATGCGTGGTGGAACGCAGCAAAGGCATACAAGCAAGGCTTTCCCCAACGTGAGTCGTTCTATCTGTCTAGCGCTCAACTCGCTGATCTCAAGCCCATCGAGTCGCTGTACAGGCCTTGGCGCAGACCATCGTTCATCTCACGCAAGCAGGTCGTTTCCGGCAGGCCGCAGATCGAGAGAAGGAGATTGGTCAAATACATCTCCAGGAAAACAACGATCTTCGCAAAGCATGCGAGAGCTATGAGAGAGCGGGTGATTGGTACGCCCAAGAAGACGCCTCTGCGTAAATTCTTCCGTTTCGACTTATCCCTCATGATCGCTCACTTTCAACCCCAGAACCGCCAATGCATGCTTCAAGGATGCGGCAGATCTTCATGCCGACCTCGAAGAATACCCACAGGCAATCGCTCGCTACGAGCAGGTGGCTAACCATTCTCTGACTTCGGCTTTGACCAAGTACAGTGTCAAAGAGTACTGGCTGAGATCGGGCTTATGTTCTCTGGCCATGAAGAATGTGCCATTCTTCGTTATGATGTTGCTTCGATGTACTCACGGACAGCACAGGACACTGTTTCAGCGAAACGGAACCTCGCAAAGTACTCCAACCAGGACCCGTCGTACTCGAGCACACGGGAGGCGAAATTCATCCAAGCTTTGATTGAAGCGGTGGAAGCTGGTGACCAAGAGGCATTTACTGGGGCAGTTGTAGATTTCGATGCGGTGTCGAAGTTGGACAACTGGAAGACGGGAATGCTGCTCAAGATTAAACGAGGGCTGCAGGATAGCGAAGTGGATGCTGGTATTATGTAAACACCAACTGTAGGACTATGTAGGTGTATATTAATTGTTACGAGTCTTTAGACTTTCACCAAGGATTTCCTGAATTTTTGCGCCCACAACATGGGCCACGTAGTACCACGGTATGTGACTGGACTTTTCAGGAGTACGGAGTGGAAATGGAACCCTTCTAAGGTAAAATTCTGGGGCGCTCTATTATGCTTAACGCCTTGGTTGAAAAATGGGTATGGCCCAGAAGAAACGGCGATGCGGACTCGGTCGCACCGACTTGACTAGAAGATGTTTAGGAGGTGGCAGTGCCCTTGCTCGGCAAGTTCCGCTGCTCTTAAACAGAAATTGCATTTTGACGCGTCAAATGGCAGTCTTGGCGCATGTCCTGCAGGTCCTATTGCGCGTTCTACATTCGTTCCATTTCCTAATAACCCTCCTGTCTGCGTCCTGGGACCGTCTCCAATCAACCCCGCCACTCCCTCTTCACGTTACACGTAGACGCATTCCGCACCACCTGGCCCTCCTTCTTGTGCTGGATCCTGCTCATGACCCAGCGTCCACACGCGAATCTTTGCTGGAAACTGTCAACCGCACCGTCGGCTGGTGTCGTTCTGCTGGAATCGAAAAGCTCACTCTGTATGACACCGCAGGTACGTAGGGAGGGCCACGTCGCGTATGTTGCTTGGATTTGACCAGCGCTTGAGGTGTACTCATGGACTGCTTGGACCAAATATCTCAATGCACCTCTGTTACTGGCGAGCTGAATGGTTACGACTCGTCCTCTGGATCTGACATTGAATACCCGTTAACTCCACCATCTTCCGACTACTCCGATTCGCGGCCACTGTCGCCCGAGGATCGCGTTAATGCTTCAGTGATAACTGTTCGTTTCCCCGCAGTCATTCGCAAGAAAACCAGTAGGTATGGCCTCAAAAAACGCCACTCAGAACGTGAGTGATTTGTGTTTCCGGAATGTCACCGCCAATTCTGCGTAGGAGAAATATCAGAGCCCTCCAAGCCACTTCTGACATTGTGTATTGCATCTCGGCAATCCTCCAAACCTGCCATTGCTACTGCTGCTACTTCGGTCGCTCGGAGCCGAGCTCGCGCACCTGAAGAACCGGAACTAACTGCAGAAAGATTGAATACCATTATAGAAGGCTAGCATACGACCCGAAGTATTCTGCAGCCTTCTGACCTTCTCTCAGGGCCCCACTCCCTTTCGGATCCAGATTTCATGATTGTTCACCATCTACGTCTCCCTGACGTCCCCCCTCTGCCTCTGGAGCTATACGGTTTCCCCCCTTGGCAGATCCGCCTCACGGAAATACAGTTAGTCCAATTACTGCATTTTGCCGTCCTTTGTGATTTCTCTCAATCCCGTTCCCATAGTCACTGCTGCAAACAACGGCCATCCCTTCAATGGCTGCATCTCAGAAGTGCAACTCCCGCAAATGCACCACAATCATTGACAGAATTAGATTTCCGGGTGGCTTTGGATGAATATGCTAGAGCAGAGATGCGATTTGGGAAATAGACCGCGCATTCGCTGAGACCCATAACGGACAACGAGTGAAGCGAACAAACCGTGGACGGGGTTATCCCAATCCTCATCGATGTATATTGAATAGGTGGTGTTCTTAATCGTAACATCGTAACAATTCTACCCTTCACCTGACTAGACAAAACGACCTCAAAAACATTCAATTCCGGGCATATCGCTATAAAAAGCGGACCAAACGATGTGCCTCCGTGGCGTCGTTCTGCTCATACCAGGCATGGAGGAGGAAAAAATCGGTCCTAAAAAAAGAGACATGTAATCATGATTACAATCTGCTTCCGAGCACCCGACGCTTTCCTAGCTAAAATACTGTGCTTGAATTCGAAGGATGGACGAAGGACCCTGATTTTCAGCAGCGGTGAATATAGATTGTGAAGTTTGTGAATCGGTGCGCCGCGGATTTGCAATTGTAAGATGCAGTGATGCTTCAAGTTTATTACTTTCGAACGTGCCAAATCGTACTACCTTGCATCCAAATTTAAACCATCACCCGCACTATTCATGTCGACCGAACGCACTGGCTATTCTCAATTGGCGAGGGTAAAGAAGAGGATCATTGTATGCTGCGATGGGTGCGTATGTAGGCTCGGAGACTGATATCTCGGTCAACTCGGACTTGGATTCGTCGTTCGCCGCATCAAGTGTGGCGTCTCGACACTGTCGTGCAATTGCGTCTTTGACTCTAATAACTTTTTAATGTTCTACCAGAACTTGGCAAGATGGTGAGCTTATCTGAGCGCTCTGCATCGTTACTGATCTTGCAATTCGGTTAGGCGTAACCACTCAGAATCGTCAAAGCTACACGAACATTCTCGTGAGGAATAAACTTACCTCCGACTCTCCCCTATTCAAAGCCGTTTACCATGCCAGCGCCTCGCAAGGACCATTAATCACGAAGACAATCGTTCTCAGCCCGCTATCCCGCAAATTGTGCTTGACCTTTATTTTCTTTCGTTACCCATAGGATATTCATGGTACTTTCAGGTCTTCTATCAATCTGGAATAGGCTCCGAAAAGAACTTTTACTCGGAATACATAGTAGGCACCACTGGAGGCACTTTAGGTATTGTTCTTCGGCAGTATATGCACCATGACACGCTCACAGTTTTCAATAGGTGATAAAGTTGAAGAGGTATGACGGTTTCTCACACCGAGATCTCAACTCATGACGCTTCAATAGGCGTATGCCTTCATTGCGCAGTGAGTGAATCCCTAATATTATGTGCACTTTTCATGGTGTCTTCCACAGTAATTATTATCCCGGGGATGAAGTAGATTTCCTTCCGGCCGCCCCTCGGTATATTGAAAACTGATCGATATTTCGAAGATTTTTCTCTTTGGCTTTTCGCGCGGCGCATACACTGCCAGAATGACTGCAATGTTCATTGTATTTCCTTTCCACCGTCTGTTGTTGTAACTGCCAAGTGACAGCGAGGACCAGGGCAAAATTGGTGTGCTTGACCGCGCCGATATGGATCACTTCGCGGGCATTTTCTTGGCTTATCAACAGCTCGGCAAAAGCAAGGATGAAGCGGGTATTAGGACCGCCATGTATCCCGGATTATTCACCGATCTGCCCTTGTAGAGATTCAGCGCATTAACGCAGAACTCGCACCTTGGACCGGTCACGATTCACCAGGGAAGAAACGTGCAGACTCGGATAGCGACAGCTTTTCCGTAAAGTTAGCCACAAATTTTAATCTTTGAGCGTCGTTGTGGCTAACGAGGGCCAGGTTTGTTGGCGTTTTCGACACCGTGGGCAGCCTTGGTATGCAAATTATTTCCCTAGATGCATATTCTGACACATGTGGCCCATTGGTTGCAAGGTTTACCCGAGGAACTTACACACAAGTCACCCCATATACGAAATATCTTCGGGTTCAATGACAGGATTTTAGGGTCCGTTTTTTTTTGCCATGTGTGTCTCGAATTAACGTAGATTTCAGAGAGCACATCCAGTATGCCTACCACGCTATGGCTGTAAACGAGACTAGAGCAGATTTTGTAAGGTATTCATTCTTGGTCAACTCAACTCTAACCCTCGTCAGAATGTTTGTAAGTTCGAACAAACTCCAGCCGGTCTCAAGAAAGGTCAAGTGTTGCGCCAATGCTGGTTCACCGGTAAGTCGTGTTCAGGATCTATTAGTAAAACTGTTAAAGCCGAAATGGTCAGGATGTCATGCCGACATTGGTTCGTCGAAGATAATATCTACTCTCACTGTGATTCATTTCGAGCGTAGGAGGGGGTTATCAGGATCACGATCTTGCCGATCTTACCCTGTAGGCTCATTCTTCGGTTCATACACCTGTACTGACTTACGAGTGCAGCTTCTGGATGGCCGTGAGCAATCACAATCATTCAGTTGCTCGCCTCCTTCATAACAATTATTCAGGCTAATTTAGAAAGCCACCTGTCTCTCGACTACGCGTACTTGGGGACCCTTCCGCATCCAACGGCTCCATGGGGCAAACAACCCCCGCACAAGTTTGTAACTGAACCTATCCCGTTATATTGCACTGACTGGACGTTTCTCCAGTCCGATTACAGGCATCTATGATATTGCACACAAGATACAGCGTCCTTTGCCCACCGACACCAATAACGTGACTCATGAGACTATCCATTCTTCTGTCGTCCACCAGAGATCGCTTGTGGAAGCATTGGACGACGTTCTGTCGCAGAACTCAGAACTCCTTGCAGCGCTTTCGCCACTTGAAGACGCCCTTCGAGACCACTGGCCAGCCTTGACCTCCGTGGGTCACGATCCAAGCGTGCCTTTGAACCGCACGATGGACCAGGTTACACATGCGGCGACAACAACTGACACTGGGTTGACTACCGAAGCAGGGAAACGTGTGAGAGAGAAGAATTGGCTTGGAAACATCGTTCACAGTTTCCACACTTCCATTCAAGAGAAACTCGACAACTTGACGTGAACGTCGTGAATTATTCGTTCGGTAATGGTTGTTTGTACTTATAATTATAGAACTATTGGCCAGATCGCCGAAAGAAATCTGGAACGTCAGAGTGCAGCAGACCCTGTCCTCCTCTTCGCAGTTTTCCACCAGTAAAGAACTAGTTTTAAATATGAAGCGAAAATCAAAAGTGCTATCACGATTACGATGCCAAATGCATCCTTTGAGGGCCTGGAGGTAAGTAAACACTCACGGAGTCTTAATAAAGGGGACTTACAAATCGGTTTCCAAAATAATTGTTGTGCGGAAGGTTAACGTTGAGGGAACATGCACCTTCTCACTGGTGAGGAGATAGTTTCCACGGCCTGGAGGTAGCTTACCGATCAAGGTTTGGATACTGGTTCGTGGGTGGACTCAGTCAGAGCGAAATAAGAGAAACAATAAAAGTGCACACCACAGAACTGCAATACTGACTGCAGAAAGGAATATAAGGGCTTTATCGCTTCCGCCCTTGCTGATTGCGACGGTTGTCCGGATATGCGATATATAAAGAGGATGGGACTGGCTGAGCATCCGCTCGTAGTGACCGAGGGAATTTTCTAAAGCCAGAATATGATCTGAACTCAGGTCAGTCGGGACATATCGAAAACCGAAACCTGAATGTACCTTGCACGTCTCCTAAGTACATAGCAACTTCTGCACGTTCCAGATCCCCAGTGTCTGACTGCGATTGCGAAGATGTCAGCAGGCGTTTGCGCAACTGGGCTACGACCTTCGACGAACATCAATATCGCTGGTGGAGAAGGAGTAGAAAATAGGTTTACTTCGCTTTTGGAAGAAAGCAGTCGGGATAAGGAGGTCAAGAGTCGGCGCGCTCTGGCCATGCGGTGTAATGTGGAAGTTGTTGGACTTGGGTCAACAGCGATTGCCTTCCGGCGGCGTTTCGGTATATCAATCCTCCATTTGGCAAGAAAGGATGGCCATGGAAGAGAAAAATGTGTTTGCCTTGTTTCGAGAAGGGCAAGATTCTTTTCGCTCAATTCGAAGGGCCATACTTGCGAACTGGTCTTCTCGACGTTCTTCGGCGATGTACTCGAGTCGGCGTCTGGAGAGACGGAAGTGAAAGTATTGCGTTTACCGGAGAAGACGATGTCTTCAATAGCCATCACTTCTTTCTCAAGCCCTTGCACGACGGCTGGATGAAATAACAGAATGCAAGGGCAATTAGGATGACCCACCTTGCAGGAACGGGAAGAATGAGTCCACTATGGAGTCCAAAATCCCGTGCGCTATCCAGTCTGACACACCACAAGTTGAATCCGTAAACAACAATTGCGAGGCTGCTGACTTGCCTGAGGACATGTTGATTACTTTCTCAAGGGACATAATCCGGTTTCGAACCCGATCGATATGATCTTTCCTTCTCTGTGAGTTCTACAAGTAGTGCCGACGAACGAAGTTGAGTCACCTGCAATGTCGGTGAAATGAAAGCTGCAGACTCCTTCGTTGAAGACGACGAGATAGACATTAGCCTCGCCCACTATACCCTTTTCGCGTCCAACGCCATCCTGATCCCAGTATTTTCCGTGGCTATCCCAGGATTCTATTGCCCGAAAAGAAATAAAGTAGTAGCCAAGTTTGGGAAAGCGTTCCAGTTTTTCGCGAGGTTCCTTCGTGAGAATGTCTTCGAGGGTCAAGGGGTGCAGATGAAGAAGCTAGATATCGACGTAGGGTTAAATGGCCCAAGCTCTTTGAAACGTAACGTACTTTCCCAATTGCACGCATATCGTCCCAGCTATATTTTGAAAACTCAAAATCAATTATGAAATCCAACATTAAACATAACGCATACGTGGGGGAGGAAACATCTAGAAACCAAGCTTTTGGCATGGAAGGCGAACGCTTTGTGACTTGTCCTTCCTTCCCTTTCCCTTTCCTCTGACCCTCTGCAAGTGCGGAGATGTCCGTGAAGGAAGCAGCTCGACTCGGAGTCTTGACAGCATCCGGGAGCATGAAATGAAGATGTTGGAATTTAGGATGCGGTGAGCGCTCCCGTTCCTGTTGGCGCTTGGCTCTGGTCGACCTCTTCAAAGCCGTATCCAACTGCCCCAGAATAGAAGACAAATCGGACGTAGTTTGGATGCGCTGACTATTTGTATCTAAAGCAAGCGACGGAGGCAGGTATAATGCGAACTGGCGCGGAATCTGCCTGGACTCCTCGCGCGCTTGCATACGTTGTCGGACTGTGCGGCTGATGCGGGTCGAGATATCATGCTCGGATTTTCCACGGCGAGTACGACGAGCAGTGCGGGAATGAGCATCGGAGGAGTCGGAAGTCGAAGAACTTGAAGAAGAGCTAGATGATTCATTTCCCGCCCATCTACTGATCGCATTCTCTACTATAGCAGCGAGGGCTCCGAGTCGTCCACCAAGAATGGAACCCGAGGAAGAAGTTGAGACGCTGGATTCGCGACTAGGCGACGGGGAGCGCGGTGGAGGTGGAGGTTCGCCCCTGAATATATCAGAGTCGTCCTGAGGGCCATTTGAGAAATCGGCCTGAGGGCTCGACATTCGCCACGCTGGTTGCGCTGGCTCCTTGCAACGGCCCGCTACATGCGATAAACTGCGAGCAAAGAAGTACAAGCTTCCGGCTAATATAAGCAAACATCTACGATCTACGTTTCTTCTGTGGAGGGCCGTCGTTATCGTTTGTCGCCCTCCGTTTCCCGCCGCCACCCTTTGCAAACGGTCGCGACTTCTTTTCTTTCTGCCCGATTTTCTTCTGCTTTTTGTCGATCGCCTTTTTGACGGCACGCTTCCCGCCTTGGGCCGCCAAGGCGTCATACCTGGCCCGCAGCAGAAATTCCTTCTTCTCCGCTGGAATAAAATGAATCAATGGGACAGCGGCCATGACACAGCACCAACATTCTTTCATCCACCACCCTGCCTTGCCGTCCTTTCGCTTTGCCCTCTCGGCTTCGTTTAATTTCGTCAAGGCTTCTTGGTCTATCTTCGCTTTGCGATCTTGATTTACTAAGCTTTCTGCCCTCTTGACTGCCTGCTCCAGTCGAAAAACTTCGGTCTCTCGCTCAGGTCTCAGATCTCGAGGAGATGACGCCAGAAGTTTCCGTGCAGTTTTCAGATTGTCGCGCAAGGTCCGGAGTTCGGTTTTGTGTGAATCCATGAGGAAAGCATAATGTGTTTGAAATTTCTGCGGCGAAAACTCGCCCACTAAAGGAAGAAAACGGGGGTCGCGCGATTGCTGCCCAATTGAACATCCAGCAAGACAGGAAGGTGGAACAAACTTACAATTGTTTTCACTTCCACCACCTGCCTTTTCCTTGTAACTGGTCGTTTAGAAGTAACTTCCATGGGACTGAAAGCAGATTATAAGAGAGCTGCAGGCCACAGAGAGGAACACGAACGCATGTTTGTTGGTTCGTTTAGCAATGTCATGCCGGGGTGCTATACTCCATTCCGGCTTTTCTTTTTCCTTCCCTTTAGACGATGGCTTTCCCGGTCTCTCGTCCGATTCACTTTCTGAATCTTCGGACTCTGAGTCGTTGGCCTGGACTTTTTGCAGGGCACGCTTCGCACGAAGCAAAGCGCCGAGGGGCAGACTTGACAGATCTAGAAAGGTCAATACAGAGGCCACACGAATAAACGCTGCTGGACGCACCCTCTTCAAGGGATTTCTGTCAGAAAGATATTAGATCGTCGATAGAATAGACCCGGAAAGTGGGGACTACCAATTGTGAAGGACCAGCGATAGCTTCGGGGGCATCCTCGGAATCGGGATCTAGCTCGTCCTCGTCGACCCATTGAGATACCCTAGGAGCGTCGACATCCTCGTCATCATCGCCTGCAGCTTCAGACTGTTCGCCGCCACTTATTTCAGATTCTTCATTGGTTCCCTCCTCGTCGTCATCCTCTTCGTCGGAGCTCAACTCGGAGACTGGTTCCTTTACTGGCCTGGAAATATGTGGAACGGCCTTTGAGGAGACACGCGGAACGGTGACATATGCAGCGGCGTTTTTATTTTGTTTTGGGGCAGCTCGAGAAGAGGGTCGCGGACGCCGAGGCATGTCTCTGGACTTTGGAGAAAGTGTCGGCCCAAAAAGGTGATGTTACTTCGGCAATGTCCGGTGCTTCATCTCAAGTTGAACTGACTCTGAACTCAAGTGGTCATGAGTGATTTCGAGTAGTTACAAGTCGTAATTAGGGCAAATAGTCCACAGTAAGTATTATATCGACTTTGTCGACTTGGGTGTCCATGTGTTATCAGGCTCCATAAGAACATAACGGCCTCCCTCTAACCGAACATCGAGCGAAAGCCCATGGGAAGGCATTCCTTCTCTCCACAACGGAGTGAGGCCCAACCACGCTCCGACCTTCGCAATGAGTCGATGGTGGAGTTTGCCGGGGTGGTATGGATCTTGGAGAAGACCTACCGAATGTTAAGCATACGAAGGAAATACGACCATTGGACCAGCTTACCCTCCCAGCGATACGTTGGCCGGGGAATTATCGACGCGGCATAGTCAGTCCCGACGCCAGTGCCCAGCGTTGAGGATTGAGCTTTTGCCTCCAGGTCCACTTCTCCCATCTCCAACTCGGATGCGTGGTCCCCGAGATGGAACATGATGGCCTAGAAACAAATGAACAACCACCATTACAGCAAAGACTCACACTCACCCGGGATCCATGGAACACCGTGTCGTTTAGTCGCAGGTAGAGTTTGTTCAAGAAGCCAGAATGGAAAAATTGCTGTTTGCCGTAGAGGCCCCGCTGCGTCAGAAAAGCCACCAATGCAGCGCGGGGCAGAGGCGTATAGGCGATAGATGTCGGATAATGTGGATCGAAATCAGAGGCATGCAGCTCAAGGCCACGTATTGTGTCGTAATTCCGCCGCCATAAGTCATCCTTTGAATCAATGTAAGTTGAATCAAATTTGCCAGTACCGCGCAACTGACCCAAAATAGGTACCACCAGGCAGTGGTCGAGGAAGCAGAGACCGCCTCTAGTCGCTCGTACGCAGTTTCGAATACAGCTTCGTTGCCCGCCATTAATCGCCTGACCCTCAGATCTCTTTCGAATTGAATCGAACTCTCGGCGAGCCCTGACGGCTGCCGGGGACGATCGTAGACATGAGTGAGAAAGCGATAAGTCAGCACATGAGATTTCCAGCGACACTCTTTCCGGTGGTGGCGGCGGTAGCTCGCGAGTGTTTCCTCGATATACTGCAGCCTCTGGGGTATGAGGTGCTGGTTCAAGGAAATGAACTGGGCTAGGTCGGGGGTCAAGTCGTAATCGTCGTTGAGCCCAATGATATCCCCGTTGACTTTGACGTTCTTCGCATAGTTGAGCTCTATACCAAAACCACTTCCAAGTTGGAGGCCTTCCCATTTCAGATTACCGTGGCGATTAATGCGTAGAACACAAGAGTGGTAGGCCGTCGAGTTGTCAGCTTTATAGCCTCTGCTGCAGCACCAAATTGAATGAGGGCCGATAGGCTGAAACTATCATTGAGGAGAGGAACACGTGAATAATGAAGACAAACCGTGATATGTATGTAGGGCCACACGACTATTCGACCCTCCAGAGCGCGAAGAGCCATGCGGATCTCACGCTTTCGCTGAACCTTCCGGGATGAATTCTGTTTGATATAGGCCTCTAGGTCTGCCACATCTTGAAGGACTGCCGTTGGTCCGTCGTCATAGCGGATGACCTAGTGGCAACGATTTCATGAGCCAGCATACATATATGACAGGAAATCAACAAACAAGGGTGGGAGGGAAGGGAATCCACCAGGCGTTACCGAAAGCACTGGTGACGCCGTTCGGCATATCATGGCCCTTCCAATATGAATCTGGTCCAACAAAATGCTTCTGTATTTCCCCTTCGAGGTACTTGAACCACTCGTAATCTGGGCCAGTGATCAGGGCCACGGCTTTGTGGTAATTCAAAGACCCAATCTCCCGAAGGATCTACCAACATTTGAGCAACGGATCGAGTAATTGATTCGATAATCGTACCTTGATGTTCTCGACGTGCCGTTCAGCAGGGGTTCCAGTGAAATCCAAGAGATATGGTGGATATTCAGAATCTCTTGCTTCAGAAAACTCCATGGGCTGTTTGACGGGGATCTGGCAGTCTGGGCTTATGAGAAAGAGAGTTGTAATTGATTCTTGCCAGATTCGTCGCTTTGTATGTACAGATGTGTCCAGTCTACATATGATGGGTCAGGTCAGACTACATTGTGAAATGCGCAAAAGACGAACCGAGGCGAGAAAATGTCAATGCCTTGCGAATAGTTTCAATAATCGACCGGTGTAAAAAGAATTAGACCCAACTGAAATCAATGCGCCGCGAGATCCCTGTTGCATAAAAATCTTTGGTATGGGAAACTAGATGAACATATACACATACGCTTGACAGCTCGTTGCATTAGGGAAGTGTTGATTATAGTAAAATCTGGATGATTTGTTAGTTGAGTTCAGAGAGACCAGAGGGAAGTTACAAAAAGTGAATCCATAAGTTACAACATAGACACTACGCTCTGATCAGCCGGGAATACTGGAAGATGTGGAGAAAGGCCAACATGTAGAGCACGTAGGTGTTCAGGATATCCTTCCCTGGGACATTCAAAGCCACGGCCAGAGCTAATCCTGCCGTCATCACATAATTTAGTCTGGACATCCATTCGCTAGCATTATTGACGGGATCCAGGAATGGGCCCAGCACGCATTGAGTAATAAAAAATCCCAAGGTCATCAGGAGAAGAACGACCTGTCGGACTATGGGTACAGCCGTTTGTGAAAGCGTGCGAAACAAGCAGTTGTTGGGGTCAATGACTGCCACCACCAAAAGGGCACTGAGTTTGGCGAAGAGATAAATCGCCTCGTATGTTTCCCAGTTACGGCGAAACCCTAGCGAGGAGGGGTTACAACGCAAATGAAACCGACTGAAACCCACGAACCGCTATACAGAAAAGCAAATGGGTTACGATCGCGATCCAGCAGTCGATGATATTCACTGTCCATCTCCTCGCTATTCCGAAGACGTCCTAGTTCAGAATAGCGGTCTACATCTGGGACCGACTGCTTGATGATCTTGCGCAGAGCCAGAGGAAACCAAATTGTCAACTATAATGTGGTCAGCAGGGCTCTAACCATCGCTATTCAGACTCACAGACGCGACGACGAAAACGGAGAGTATCACGAGGACCGGGGCCCAGTTAATCTCATCGCGCTTCATCGTCGTTGTCCAGCAAAAATCCAACGGATCCTTGTACTCGCTCGGTGGACCAAGAGGGGGAACCACAGGCGGGAAAGTGGTCGCATTGGTATAAGGGTTTGGTACCACCCAAAGATCGTCGGACCATACGAGAACATGAACAGCAAGAGTGCTGAGGGGGAGGTATATACTGGCGAGGAGAAAAGTAATGGTCACAAGAACGGTACGGTTCCCCGGAGAATCCGACTGCTGAAGCCCTTCGACAATCCGATAGCGGTCGTAGTTTGCGGACGCACGATAAAAAAAATGCAGCAACACCAGGGTGAGTGTTAAAAACAGGAGCAAAAACAATAGCGACTGGACCAGAGTCGATGCAAAGTTGAGTGCCAATACATTGGGTCTGCAAAGTCATTAAAGATGTTCGAAAGAAGGAAGAAGATACCGAACATTGTACCGAGAAATAAACTTCGCCAGTCGTTGCCCAAATTATTTCCGCTCACAGGTACTAGCAAACGATTTGGTACGACGAGAAATTATCGGGCAAGTTCATTACCTATTGTAGCCAATATGAGAGCGAACACCTGAACGGTATTACTTAGGCCTTGGAGACGATAAAATGTGGCCACAGCGCTCGATCCCTGTTGTCACTATTACAAGAAATATCAAATAAGAAGGATCTGCGGCGTACGGTAGTGCCCAGGATGGCGCTCACGGCCGAGCCTAGCAGCGTGTTTCGGTTTCTATACCAGGGTGCAACCTTGTAGTTGGTTTCCAGATCTTCGAGAGTGCTGCCAGACTTTGCTAGCTGTTCCATGGGAGGAAACATGGTAGGCTGCGTCCCCACCGAGGGCAGAGTGACCTTCGGCAGGTGCTCCAGATGCGCGTCGAGTTTCGGAAGAGATAACGAAGGTGCATTTCGTGCAAAAACAACAGTCGCGGGTATAGGAATGTGTGGAGCTGTTGCGCGACGTAGGGTAGAATGTGAGGTTGAAGAACTCTGTGAGGGAAGGGGTGGCTTGTAAATAGTGTCGTCGTCGGAATCAGAGTCTGGGTGTCGTGAAAGGTCGTCAATTAGCGTCGCAGAAGTCGTGAGTCGAGAAGGAGAGGCAAGAGAGGAGCCAGAGGTTCGTTTCGGAGGAATGAAGCGGGCAGGAGAAGGAGGGGGGAGGTCAGAGGTGGACGCGGCTTCGTAGTGGTGGACAAGATCTCGGACGCCCATTGCGGCCAAGCTCTGGCTGCTGGAGCGCTCACTGGCACTGGGAGTTCTCGACGAAGAT
This sequence comes from Mycena haematopus, assembly GCA_029281435.1. Taxonomy (NCBI): domain Eukaryota; kingdom Fungi; phylum Basidiomycota; class Agaricomycetes; order Agaricales; family Mycenaceae; genus Mycena; species Mycena haematopus. The sequence continues at coordinate 105,923 of JARJCV010000084.1, forward strand.
CACGTTCTGTATGGCACCGGTTATCGCCGGTTATAGTATACGTCCTCTTTCCGCCATCATGGCGTCCTCCAAGCCAGAGTCCGGGTACGAGGCCGTATTACTGAATAACTTGCCAGTTATTTCTACCCTCGAGTCTTCTCTCCGTTCTCTCACCTGGTTTCTTCCCGGTCGCTTCAAGGATGCAGAATTGGCCTCTGAAGCGCGTTAGTTTCTTCCACACAAGCCATCGGGTTTTCCTGATTTTTCCCCTAGTCGCGGCGTCCCTCAACCTCGTCAGCATGTACCACGACACCCTTCTCGCAAAGGTCGTACAACGAAACCCAAAATACCGCCCACTCATTCCTTCCTCGTTGCACACTCGCTTTACGCACGCCTGGTCAGACAAGAACACCCGCTACAAATGGGTAGCACGGGCCCTCGAGCTCATTCGATTCACGGAGCTTGTGCTCGAAATGACCCTCCGTCGCAAGGTTTCTCCCCGTATCCGATGGCGAAGCGTAGTGTTGCTCGAGATGATCAAGTGCGTTCTTTTCGGGCTTGTGGGCTTCCGGCCAACGATGGACCTTTCAGAGCTGTCCTTCGCATTATCCTTCTGCGCATCACCCGGCGGCCTCTACTTTCTCCACCCATTCCCGAACGCGAATTCGATCCCTCGACTATACCGACACCCACTGACACGCCTTCCTCCACCATCGTCCCTTCTTCCGTCTCCTCTTCTCCCCCAGCGACCCCCTCGCATCTGCAAAACAACCGCGTACCGCTACCTCCCCATCCGCTACTCACCTCGCCTCCTCACCCGGCTGAAACTTCGGCGGAGGACTATCTTCTCCCAAAGGCTCTTACGACTTCCTCCGTCAAACCTTCGCATTCTTTGCTCAAACCCTTGTCCTCTTACCGAGACTGGCTTGCAGAAGTTTTGTATATTCTCCGTCCTCTAGTTTACGGTAAGTCGGCTCATTCCTCTGTTAACGCGTGAATTCACGCTCTTTCCAGTTTCGCTACTGGTGTCCGACAACAGACGCTCCAGTCGGCCATTGGTCAGTGCTTTAATCCTGGAGCTTATCTCCCGCAACTTGCGTCGGGCGCCACCGCCATCCGCTGCTCTCGAACGTTCCGAATACGCCCGTAGAGACCGCGACATCGTTTGGTATCTGTTACGCGGTTCCATTTGGGAATCATACACCAAGTACGGAATTTCAATGCAACATTCAGCCCTGCTTATCACACCTTCCTCAGACCTAAACTGGAATCATTGGCGGACATGACTGCGCGAACGCCGTTATTGGGATTGGCTGGAGCCCTAGTCAAAGATTGGGTGCCTTTGATCGACGAATATTACTACTGTAAGTCATCGCTGCTCTGTTTTATTCGCTTTTTAAAACTAATGAACCACTAGACACTGCTCCTTGAGTGGACCACTATCTCATTTGTAGCTTTGGTATCTCAGGTGTATTCTAAATGCTATGATCTTGTGATTGGGGAGCGACCAGCCATGTGATCGTTCACCACCTTGCATCTCGCCTACGATGTCCAATGCAAGGCAGCTCCCAGAAGTGCGTCGAATTGTGACGAGCCATGATGACAAGGGCTTGGGCACCGTTCAGAGTGACTCGGTGTTTCGTTTCGAAGTATGGACTACCAGCCTGGTGGACATTGAACTAACTCACGGGCCGAAGGAAATTCCAGGCATGGATGGGGCTAGAGCTGCAGCGGTCTGGGTCACAGCAGACGGACTGCCGACAAACGATAACAATATGAGGTTGCTCTAATTCATCTGAAGCCAATATCTGACCTGATCCGCGAGTCACAAGTGAGGATGGAGCTAGCAGAGTAGTTAATGGCATCGTGCATCCCAATGGGACGAACTTGCGATGTACGGATCTGGCTCCTGGTGCAGTAACGCCCATGCACCGTACAACTTCCTTGGACTACAACATCCTCCGCATGTATTTGTTTCTGAATCTGCAGCACGAAACTTATTGCAATTTTTCTCAGTGCAGGGAGAACTTATCCTGATGATGGAGGACGGTTCTGAGACGCATTTGAAGAATCCCGGAGATACGGTTATTCAAAAGGGAACCATGCACGCATGGCGCAACCCGTCCACAGAGTGGGCGCGATGGATGTGTGCGATCATCGCTGCAGAGCCGGCAGTTGTTGGTGGTAAGACCTTGGAGGACGAGACCAAGTCATGATTTAAGAATAAATACATGGTACAACCACGATTTATGTCCATCATTCATTGGAGATTGACGAATAGACCGCCGTCCACGAGTAAATATGCACCTGTGACATATTTAGCCAAATCGCTAGCCATGAAAACAACAGGTCCCGCAATGTCGGAAGGATCTGAGAATGGGTGAGTTCAGCCTCGTTGAGGCACTGTACATACCGCCAAGACGGCCTAGACACGTCCTCTTTTCCATGTTCTCCCGTTTCGTCACGTCCGAGAGGTCCTCCTTATTTATGTCGGTCGCGATTGTACCTGGAAGAATTGCGTTCGCGCGTATGTTGTATTTGCCAAGTGCGACCGCGCAGCTCTGCATCATCGAGAGAATCCCTGCCTTGGTTGGGGTGTAATGGCATTGCATTTCCCCGCCGACCAGTGCTGAGATGGAGGAAATTCCAATAATGGACCCGCCCTGGGGTATCTGGTTTTTCATCTGATTCGCCACGGCTAAAAGAAATTCAGCGTCATCTCTTCAAATTGGTGAGGGGTAAGAACTCAGACCTTGCACGATGAAGAACGATCCATCGAGATTCACTTGACGCGTCCGTTCCCAAGTTGTGTGTGGCATAGTTAAGAATTCGGCAAATGGGCATATTCCTGCGTTAGAAACGAGGACATCGATCCGGCCAAAGGCGCTGACGCCGATCTCGACGATCTGAAGGCGTTAACACCGAAAACTATCTAGTTGGTTCTGGCATCGATTCACCTTGGCAGAGGTCGCGGAGTCGGCAATGTCGCCAGGCACGACGACTACCTTGGGGTTCTGAGGGTACGTTGCAGGATTCTCGATCTCTTCCTTGAGCGCAGCAATTTCTTGTTCGGTTTCCTTGTCCCCTAAATAGTGCAGGACTAAGCCTGATGCGCCGTGCTTAGCGAACTCGAGTGCACTAAAATGATTAGATCCCTGGAGAAACGACAAGCAAAGAAACATACCAGCCATAACCAATTCCTCTTGAAGCGCCAGTGATACAGACTATCTTGTTGGATATAAGGGCCATTGTCGAGGGAGGAGGGAAGGCTTCCGGTCCGGATGACCAGACCGCATGACTCGTCTCTGAAAACTCAGTGATAATTTTGTTATGCGGGCGCACAAGCACAAGCAGTCGGGATTGGTGATTTGCTACGATAGTCCCTGCCAAGGAGGGGAGTACTCATTGAGCCTGACAGAGTTCCTAACAGCAGTACAAACTTTGGCTACGTTTGCCATCGACTTGCGCAGCCACCGCACTCACTCTGATTCGTACGTTGACCATGGACGAAGACAAGTCCCCAAATCACAAGTCGTAAGCGCCTTTTCTTCTGTAAAATGCATCTACTTACCTCAGAAGGTCCCGAAACCACTCGGTTGACACGCTCCGCACTCGTAGATCCAACAGGTCGCCTTCGAGGGAAAAACGAGACCGACGAAGGGACGATGAAAAAAGACGTCGTAGCCGTAGCCGCGACAGAGGCAGCGATAGGGCTTACCGAGACCGAGACCGGTCCCGCGACAGACACCGAGAACGAGACCGTGACCGAGACCGAGACCGGGACCGGGACAGACGCCGCGATTCAGAGCCCCGCCACCGTGGCGACAGGCGAAACCGAGATCGCGACCGGGACAGGGACAGGGACAGAGATTCGGATCGCCGTAGGAAAAGAGGGGATGACGATATCGATGGACGAGATGCGAAGAGAAAAAGGTCCGCAGATATCGACGACCCGCCCCCACCCCCCGGCGCTTTGCCGCCTCTCCCTAGGGACAGTCCTCGCCGCAGAGACCTCTCACCCGACTCACGAAATGGAGGGCGAGACCGCCGTATGAGCAGCCCTCTGCCTCCTCCCATCAAGTCGGTGACCTTGCATTTGTATCGTGTGCTGGACTAAATCACTCTTGGCAGGCGCCCGTCTCCTACTTATGAGCCACCTCCCGATTACAATCCTGACGAGCCTAAAGAAGATGACTCTGAAGCTCGATCCGTGTTCGTGTCGCAGCTTGCTGCTCGTCTCACCGCTCGCGATCTAGGGTACTTCTTCGAAGAAAAACTTGGAGAAGGGACAGTCATGGACTCTAGGATTGTAACCGACAGAATGTCGCGTCGGTCTAAGGGGTGAGTTCATTTGACATTGTTTACGACCCGTTGACGAATCCTGCTCAGCATCGCTTACGTCGAATTCCGCTCTGTCGAATTGGTTGATAAGGCTATTGATCTGACAGGAACCGTGGTAATGGGCCGTCCCATCCACATCCAACTCACCGAGTCTGAAAGGAACAAACTTCATCCCGGGGATGGGTACGTTTATTGCTGATATCTTGTCTTGTTCTTTCGCTAAGATTCTACAGAAATCTCAATCTACCTCCTGGTGTCACCGCTCCTCACGGCGGTGCCATGCAGTACGTATACTTCCGTTCGTCAAAGAATGCACCTCACCTGGCTTTAGACTTTATGTTGGCTCCTTGCATTTCAATCTCACGGAATCGGATATCAGACAGGTCTTTGAACCCTTTGGTGACCTAGAATTCGTCGATCTTCACAAGGACCCGACGACTGGACGCAGCAAAGGTTACGCTTTCGTCCAATACAAGCGTTCGGAGGATGCCAAAATGGCACTGGAGCAAATGGAAGGCTTCGAACTGGCAGGAAGAACCGTATGCCTACCTGTTTTTCCTTCCATTTTCGCACTCACGTCCTTTCCTTGACAGCTGCGTGTGAATACTGTTCACGAAAAAGGGACTGCTGCTCGATACACTCAGACCGACTCCCTTGATGAATCAGGCGGTAAATGAATTCATCTTTCCATCCATCTCGAGGCTAATCATGTCATAGGCGGTAACTTGAATGCCGCATCCCGTCAGGCGCTAATGCAGAAACTTGCCAGAATTGAGCCAGCTCATCAACCGGAGCCTATGTCCGTCTTTCTGCCCTTCTATGTACCCTTGCTAACCCATTGCACAGCTCGCGACCTAACATACCTCAAAATATGCAGTCTCGTTCTGTTCTCCTCAAGAATATGTTTAATCCTGAGGAGTGAGTTTATTTATCATTCTCTCGATCGGTGCATGCTCAACGTGACTTCGCTGCAGAGAAACCGAACCTGACTGGGATAGAGATCTTGCTGATGATGTTAAGGGCGAATGTCAAGAAAAGTACGGCTCGGTCGAAGCCATCAAAGTCGAGAAAGAAACTCAGGTACGCGTGTGAAACCATACTCCGAGAATTCGTTGACGTCCAAAACGCTTCGCAGGGTGAAATCTATGTCAAGTTTGATACGATCGAATCCGCCAAGAAAGCTATTCAAGGCCTAAATGGTCGCTGGTTTGGTGGAAACCAAGTCTCAGCGGCCTTCATCTCCGACGCGATCATGCAGGCCCACCAGTAGCCCTGGGACACCCTTCATTCTACTCAATATCATTTCACGAACAGACACCCGAAATTGGTTTTGTTTGAATGGCTACTTTTCTTGATATTTGGTATTCTAAAGACAATGTGATGCGCAGGTTTTGCCTTCGCTCGGCTCGGCATTGGCAGACGTAGGCCGGTTTTCTTCTTGACAAAATAACCGTTTTCTTTTGCGTAGATTTTTAACGAATGACATCTCATCCCTTCCCAAACGATCGACGCTAATAATTAACGACAGCGTGAACCGGAGGTATCATTTCGGAATCTTTGTGCGCGTTGAGACACTAATTGAAGGGCATAGTTGGGCTGTCCTCCATCCTCTTCTCCCGTGCATCTCAGTATAATAAACGGCAGGCAATGATCTTGATGTACAAAAAATCAAGGAAATTCCGTATGGAAATAACACAGACATGATCATTGCGAGCACCTCTCTGCTCACTAATATACTTCGTGAATCATAAGGAAATGACGAAGAAGGCCTAGTACATATAGCGGAATGACGGATTTGCAGGCCCGTCCGCGAGCGTGGATGTATCCACATCTTTGGAAGAAATATTGACCCCTTGCTCCTTGTTCCGTCTGGCATTTTCGTAGCGCATCCAAATGCCTGTAGCAGCCACCAGAATCAGGCAGAACCCACCAAATGCGGCTATCAAATCAATACATTAGCACGTGGCGAGCGAGAAAGCGCTTGGACCGACCTGAAGTAGCAAGTGCCGGAATATAGCGGGGCTCATCTTGGGCACGGAAGACGTTGGTGCTAATTAGGCCGGCGCTGTTGGCAAAAGCAACTAGATGAAACGGATAATTTGAGCTTTTTATGGCGAAACATGAATGGATTACGATACGCACCCATCACGGCGGCAACTACAGCTCGTCGACTTTCTTGATTGGTGTTGTTGCTGAGCAGATTAATATGCTGAGCTCTGAAGAAAAAGATTGACTCACGAGTACCAAGTCGCGACCAAGACAGATGGAGCGAAAGCCTGCCAAAGGAATCAGCTCTCTCTTGTTAATAAAGGTTGCCAGTAGAGTTACACCCATAGCGATCAAGAAGCAGGCAAAATATCCGACCCGAAGATGGTCCACGACGTCGACAAAGCGAAGGATTAGGAATCCAGCAATTCCCATCGCGAGCGGAATGCATCTGTATCATTTCAGATCGAGCACTGAAACAAGCGCACATGGGATAAACCGACATGTCTGTTTTTTGTTTTAGAAAAATTAGTTTGTTCTCATGAAAACGCCGGCGACACTCACGAATAGATCTCTCTCGGAAATAATCAGAAGAGAATGTCAGCAGGAGGAGTGCTACAGTGCCGAGGATGTTGGGTGCGACCGTGTACAGATTCGTTTTCACGGTGCTGTAGTGGAAACCTGCGATGATCTTTACAGGGTTGAGTCGCTTGGCCACAAGAGAATAAATTGAGCCATTTACCTGTGGTAGGAAGTTGTTGACCGATGCTAACGGGACCCCTTTGGACAAATCTTAGCTGGCAGTTCTCCACATCATACATGGGACGACACACCAAGAGATAAGCCTGTACGCATGAGATGAGATTCTTGGAAAGGGAGGAGCTTGACGCACTGATGAGGATCCAAACCCAGTAAAGAACGCTCTTGAAAGGAGCGAAAGCGTCAGATAGACTGATTTTCTCGTCAATAACAACAGAGGAATCGGCAAGTATACGGCTTCGCGCGATCTCTTTTTGGCGAGGTGTTAAGAATGACCACGTTGCCGGCCGACGGGGGAGCCAGAACCATGCAAATGTGGCAAAAACAATCGTCCCAGTGCCCTCGATCCAGAACAGATACTGCCACGAGTAATATTTGGGATTGTTGATATGAAAAACGCCTGGTCAATACCGGTTAGTTCGGAGAGTAGATTTATACGGAAAGCTGACCGTATGCGATCAATCCCGAGAAGGCACCCGCAATAGAAGCCGCTGCATAGAACACACCAACTCGCGATGCTAGCTCGTTTCTCTTGTAGAAGGTCGAGAGATAATAAACCTGTCGGATTGGGAATGGAATGAATGAGGTGGAGGATTGGATTCGAGAGCAGAGATGATCACCACTGCCGGCAACATCGGACTTTCGAATATTCCTAGGAAAAAGCGGATAGCGAAGATCTCTGCCATTGACTAAGCATCCGAAGTGCCTGCAATGAACGAGAACGAACATACGGGAAAAGTTCTTTGCTGCCGCGGCGCACAGAGCCCTGGTATTGATATATGTGAATCTCATCAAGTATGGCTTTTCCACCTACATCGAACCCTGCAGGAAGAAAAAATCAAAGAAAGCAGAGGGCCACAGAGGAGTAACTCGCGAAGCCCAGCATCATTATAGGGAGGACACGAGCGGCAGAAAACCGCTTGACGAAGAGGCTGATTGGTGTACCAAACCTGAGGGAGTGTGAGACAGCATAGAATAATCACGACATGCGCTTTACAGGCAGAAGGGGACCTAGGAGGATTCAGTATTGTGCCTCGACCGAAATAGAAAAAAGACCCACATAAAAAATCATGACTAGCAGGTAGTACTAGGCCAACATCAGAGCAGCCGACTAGAAAGTGCCAAAAACGCACCTGATTTCCGACGAGGTGAATGTCCTGACGTCCATTGTGAAGATTAGAGGTTCAAATGAAGCATTTTCGACATACGACATCCCATCCATCGGTTTTGGCATTGCCCACGTTGCCTGGAAAATTGTTGAAGTTTTGTCAATGGTGCCTCCAACAACTGAGTACCTTTGTCCAACGCATTGCAGAGATACCTGAGAAGCAATAAGTGCCAAGACAAGAGTGGCTAACCTCATCTCACATCAGGGCCAATGGGGGCAAAATGAAGAAGTCAAACTTTTTGAGAAGCTGCGATCCTCAGCACCAGTCGGAACATACCCACCGTTGTACTTACCTGGAGTTCTTCATTCCGACTGAACTCTACGCTGGATTCTACTGGCTCCGGAGTAGAGGCCTTACCCTCGAGACTTTGCTTTTCCACAGACATTGAGGTGGGCGAAAGAGACAAGTGCGGCTTGGAATCACCTTGGAATTTAAGCCGTGTCTTCAGCTAGTTGCCTAATTGGGATAGCAACGATAACGCGCCTGGCGGACCGCGGATGATACGCGGTTACAACTGAAGAAGGCTCAAGATTCTTTCAGTGAGGTTGGGAGTCGCGTGATTCACTGGGGCTTACATCACTGTCAGAAACACAGTCTTCGTATCCGCACACGATCTGGGATGGGTTTGGAGAATATGCGTGCATTCCAGTAATTCAGCAATGCCAAAGGACAGGTGCGTTAAGTTCGGTTGATAGTACAACGGATGATCGGAATCGATCGGTCCGTTGTTTGACAGCAACCCAAAAAGGAAGCGAGCCATTCAAAGGCGATCAAAATTGATGGCGGCGAACACGGTCCGTTAACGCGTCGATGCTTTATAACTCTCTATCGATCCATCTACACATTCTCTCACCTTGCTGCCATGTCCATAGAAAAACTCAACTCTCCTGAGCTTTCTTCCTTCTCCCACATTCTTTCCCACGCGACGAAAGTGCCGGGGCTGATCTTTCTGAGCGGCCAAACCCCGACCGACGCGACTGGGAAGGTTGTGGAGGGAGGCATAAAGGAGCACACCGTGAATCTCGAGCTTTCCTTCAAACCATCCGATCTTATGTTGCGTTCACAGGCTCAATGCATCTCGAACCTCGGCAAGGTCTTGACTGCAGCTGGGTCGTCTTGGGAGAAAGTAGTCAAGGTGGTTAATTCAATTTGTTCAATCACCTCGATCTGAGGTTGGAGACTATAGGTCAATGTGTACTTGGACGACATGAAGAACTTCTCTTTAATGAACGAGGTATACGAGAAGGTGCGGCATCTCTGCCATCCACCGATGGATGGCCGGAACTGACTCAAATCAGATGCTGCCAAACCCCAAGCCTTCCAGGACATGTATCCAGGCTGCGATGCTGCCAAACGGCGTTGATGTTGAGATTGAAGCCATCGCCTCGACTTGAAATGTGCAGCCGACTGTTCCTGCATGACAGGAAGCCAGTCTGATGTGCGGAGATGTACTTACAAGTCTCATTTTCCCCAGGACTGTAGACTGTAGCGTCTAGTTGGTGTCAAGTTGAATGAAGAAAACAAAATTTGAAGATTACTTACGTAATTCAATATTGAGAACATCTCCATTGGCATCAGCCACAACAGGCTGTCTGCGGACTCTATCGTCTAGCAATGCCAACTGACTATGAGGCGGAAGGCACTGAACTGCTCGAGACTTACGGTGCGGCTCTTCTATCGTGGTGGTATCAGCTCATCCTCTTCAGATTTCCTGATAAAGTACATCGTCATCGGTGTGTCCTTCTGCACTCGACAATTTCTCTCCTTACGCTTCAAATAGGCGAGGCCGGGACGGGGAAGTCCTGTCTACTCCACCATTTCACCCACAACTCATGTCAGTCGATCCTCCGACATATATCCTTGAAAAAAATTGACTCCGAACTCAGTCAAAGATCATTCACAACACACAATTGGCGTTGAATTCTCCAGCCGGACCATTAAACTTGGCGAAAAGAGAATAAAGCTTCAGGTAACTGCTTTGTTCCCCCTCCTAACAAGCTCTCATCCGCGTTAGTTGTGGGATACGGCCGGTCAGGAGCGTTTTAGGTGCGTTTCGATACCCGGCCGTACATCGCATTCGGCTTACATTCTCGATAGGTCCGTCACGCGCAGCTATTATCGGGGTGCCGCAGGAGCCCTCCTGGTTTATGATATAACAAAGTGGGCTTTGTCTATATATATCGTCCCCGACTCACGTCGACGTCTAGTCGCGATTCTTTTACGAATCTTTCCCGGTGGCTCACTGATGCGAGGGCTTTAGGAAGCCCTCATTTAGTTTGTGTTCTTGTGGGGAACAAGGCCGACAAAGACGATGAACGAGAAGTGGAGTGGGCTGAAGCTAGCCGATGGGCCGCTGAGAATGGCGTGTTTTTCCAACTTTCAGTTTCTGATTCCTAACCTTTCGAAATAGACGTGCATTTCCTTGAAGCGTCCTCCTTAACCGGCGACAACGTTGAAGCACCGTTCTTATTGGCGGCCCGCTCCATCTTGCTCTCAATAGAATCGGGGGCTCTTGACCCGGAGAAGGCTGGCAGCGGTGTCAGCTACGGTGACAGAGCTCTGAGGAGAGTAAACAGCTCTAGCCGACTAAGTTTTGGCAGTCTCAGCCAAAACCGCAAGAAGGCGACGATTAAACTGAAGGCCAAGGGCTGGATACCGGGAACCAACAGATGCTGCTAGCCTACAGTAGTAGCACCTTCGGTTTTCGGATACTGTGAGCCTATCCTATATCCTCTCACTCCGCTCATTCCTCCAGTATTGTTTAGGGCTTTACCAACCCATACCCATATATCTGCTATACCTTTGTACGTCTTTCTCACTCCACCGTGCGCATGGGTTGAATGAATCTCACGATCGGTTACTTGTAGGCGTACGCTCCCTTGCTTCATATCTCTTACCGGCCGTCAAATAATTACGGATAATGTGTACCACCCATGGATATTGTATCCTACATGTTCATGACCACCGATTGTTACAGCAACATCTAATTACAGCAGATGTTCATGGAGCTCTCGAAGCTGGAATCGTGTGTCGTGGAAGCATCTGATCATCGGAACACGGTCACGTTGTTGCCGATTTGTTTCCGATAACGAGTAAACCGGTCCATTTGAGTCCATTTGGTGGTTACGGTATGTCCCTGCGTACATTGGAACTGCAGTGCGAACGATGTGGCCCATCAAATGACCAGGATATCAATCCGATTCGTCCGCAGCTGTCCTATTTCCCATGCTTCTCGCCCCGACCGATGCCTATATGGGAGGCGACCTTGCGATGTGGCATTTTCAGCTTATCCCTATCACTCTCCCTCCTTGAGCCGTAGAGGGATTTGCTCATGACCGCGCCCCCTGGTCAATGAACGGTACTGCGTCTTCAGGTTTATATCTTCCTTCCGGTGCGGCTTTATGTCGGGAAACTGAAACTGATTCTGGTTTATCCGTGCCGATTCAGGCTCAGACGTGACATCCTTTGGGTCTTCACCCTCGGTCGGATGCTCCACTATGTACCCTCCCAGCAATCGACTAATGAAATACTATCTCTTCCAGGTATCCTCGAACATCTCGACCTCGACTGGTGTTTCCACCCACATTTCGGTGGTACGCCATTTGTTGATACTCGTTTTCACGTCGTACTTATTCATGGCAGTCCCCGGTTCTCAGTCACTCTACTTCGTCTATGCCCATTTCGGCCGAGCGGCTCCAGTCAATCGTCCGCCTTGCGATCCACCCGGACAACGCTGCCTATCAAGTCGAAGGCTGACATAAATCCCACAGCACCTCCCCCAATGGTTTCGTATGAATTCAATAAGATTAGATTGTTATTTCTGGTGTTGATCCTTTTTCAGCAATTCATCTGCTAGCGACCCCGTCTCTCCCCCAGCGCCAGTAACTTCGTGAGTCCATGAAAAATGAGACAGATCTTGTCCTTGACAGTCCACCTCCCAGTCACCAGCTCGACCCAAAACTTTCTTCGTCGTCTGGACCTGTTGCTCCGCCGCCCTCGGGGCCTGGTCAAGATTCAAGCGTTGCAAAAACCTCGGTGGCGGCGAAAACCTCGAGTGCTGCGAAAATCAGTTCCAGTGCCCCAACGAACAACGTTGCAAAATCATCCCCCACAAACCCAACGGGCTCCCCCGCTAGTCCCACAGGCCACGCGACGTCTCCGGTTCCTTCTACTACGGTCGCCCATAGCCCATTAGTACCTTTCACGGGGACCACGACGAGTACAATTACTGATACACCGGAGTCTACACTGGCCAAACCGAGCTTCATCTCTGTGGTTGATTCAAACGGGAAGACGTCATTCACTGCTCCGCCTTTGGTCACTATCCTTTCTACATCCAGGGAGGGCAACGGGTCCTTGGTTACTTTCACTCATGTTGTTGCCAATCCAACTGGGTTCAGCCAGGCCATCGCTGGCGGCCGCGGATCGTGAGTGTAGACAATAGTCATTGTCATCTCTTGGACTCATCCTGCAACTCAGTTTCTTTCACAATGCTGGAGCCGTTGCCGGCGTGTTCCTTGTTATCGGGGTGATTTTGACTGCCATTGTGGCGTTTGCTACATTTATTATGTGTCGCCGGAGACGACGCCGACAGGAAGCCCATCGCCGCTGGCTCATCAGCGTTAATCGTCCGCGCCCCATGGCAGACGAGCCGCAGGACCCATTCGACGACCCTCGCAGTGCATCCAGCCCTCCGATGCGCGTTGTTCCCCGCGCCTGGGATCCACCCACCGGCTGGGAGACGCAGCAGGCTCGCGCAGGACACCGGGAGTCCTTTACGAGTGGTTTGGGACTATTAGACGCTCCACCAAACCAGCACAACCTAATTTTGGAGGAACCTCGAGCAGAACATTATCACCCAATGAACCGCAACGAGATTGGACTCGCTATAACGACGAACGAGTCCAAACCTTCGTTGGCGCAGTCAAGCCCTTCTATTTATCCCCCCTCATTACCTGCAGTGAACGATGACCATGAGGAACCGGTGCCACAACCTCCATACCGCGACACATCATCACCGCCACCACCACCTCGCCCACGTCGTTCGCATTTGAGAGATGCACCGTCGAAGGGTCTTTTGACTCCCCCAGGGTCGGTTTCCGATCACAGCCCGGTTTCTGAAGTTGCGGCCACTAGTCCTTGGGGCTTCGCGTCTAAGGACCATGAACTGTCGACAATCCAAATGCATGGCTCCTCGCAACTGAATGAGATTATGGGACGGAAAACTCTTTTAGATGTGTGTACCGCTCACTCGAGAGATTGTATCTCAAGTCTGACACGTCATCTTTCAGGTCCGACCGCGAAGCCAGGAGAGCGTTCAGACAATTCGCCGAGAAAATGACTAGCCAGCAAGGGCTGCGACACCACCCCACCCATATTGCGTTTTGTGTATTACCTACCCTGTATAAACATATCCGACTACATTCACGATTAAAGAGTACTTACTGAGAACCGAGTTGAGTAACCGTTAGTGATTGCATTACAGGGACCAGTGAGTGCCGCTGGGGGAGCGACAAGACTAATCTGAAAGTCTGGACAACACATATGGAGTACATTGACGATCTATGATACATGATTTGCTATTTGCTTAGCCATACATATCGTTACTGAAGAGTCGTGAGCCGAGCCGAGTCAGTCACAAAACCGTAGGAGTTGCCAGCATTGTAAACTACATTGGCGAAACCACCCTCTGGACTAGAGGTCGCTGTACAGTCTTCAATGAGCACACAATCGTAGCCACGGAAATATGCATCGACCAAAGTCCCAGCAACGCACTGAATATTTCTAGTGAGTAATCCTTAAACGCCCTCAGACGCAATTCAAAATTACCTGGTCGGCATTGACGCCAGCAAACAAGAGAGTGGTTATTTCATTCTCTTGAAGGAACAGATCCAACGAGCTTTGGTATCCCCATAAACCACTCATGCTGCAAGAAACCGGTGTGAGCGTTACTTGTGAGTTGTTTCTTCATAGAAAAAGAGGGATACCGATTTTTGTGTATCCAAAAATCCGTCCCTGCATCTTTACCCTTTTGAAATTCAGCTTGAAGAGGTCCATACAACTCTGAATTCACGGCGTCGCGCATGAGCAGCCGACCAAATCCTCCTGGAAGTTCAGAGCCAAATCCGCCGCGTCCATTCTTCATAAAACCACGAACAAGGGACGGAGGGATCGTCTGAAGCTCGTGGTCTGTCAAGCCCCAATTTCTGCGACGCCAATTAACGAATTATGGCGACGTATAAAATTGGCTTGCACCCAGAGGATCTTGATTCCAACATTTCGGAGCGCAGGGACGACCTTCATGAGAGGGTCGACACATTTCAGGCCCGTTGGATGGTCTCTTAATTCCGGGTGGAGAAAGAAACTTCCCGGCAGTCAGATAAAAAGTTAATCACGGAGTCGAACGCTCTGACTTCTGCATATCGACTACCACCACGGCGGTGGATTCTTTCTTGACGCGTAGGGTACGTTCGCCATCCACAGGTATGTCCAAGAGCGCTGAAGTCAACGGTGGAGGTTCTACCAGAGCATCTCCAGATGCGGAGAGAATATGGCTGGTGCGGGACACATCGACGAGCCCAGAGGGCCACTCAGTCCAAAACCCTTGAGGAGTCGCGTCGCTCCCGTACTCAGTTGGAACTTCAACGCGGGGACGAGCAACCATTCCCAGTATTGGTGTATCGTGCAAGGGGGGCATAAGCGTACGAAGGAAGCATAGCACCGGTGAGGGAGAACCTATATACTCACAGGCTGAGCGGGTCTCCGTCGCGCCGTTATCTAGAACCCAACAGTGACTTTGAAAGCGTTGTGAAGATACCCATATTTGGTAATTGCTACTCACCGCCCTATGTAGATCAATTTCATTCTCGTTCGGGTGCGACTAAGTATAGTACGTATATCTAAGTATTGCGCGATTATATACATGTGTCTCTCTATGAAAGTCCCATCGTGTTTTGGCCATAAATACAAAAGTCCTGGACCGGTGTAATGCAATACAAGCAATGGGTGGAAATACAAGGCGTTATGATTCGCCAGAGATCTGGCTGACTCCGTCAGGGAAGTTGCGAACCTGGAGTTGGAGTTGTAATTGAGACGACAAGAGAGATTTATGGTTGTAACGTACCCCAAGGACCCGACGTGAATAATCTTCCGAGTCCTGCATATCGCTGTTGCGGAGGGCAGGGTTCAGACGGTCGTCCCCGGTACTCTCAGAGGAGTAGACTGATGATGCGGTGCTTTGACGCCGATTTTCTGGAGGTAGGCTGGAAGGCGATATTTGGGAGGGTCTTTCTGAGACTCGTTTTGGGTTTCTGGGCGGAGGAGTAGGAGGTTGCAGGAGTGTGCCAGACGGAGCAGGGGACACAGGCTCGGCCCGATTGAAGGAAGCAAGTAAAGGCTCGGTGCTTCCAACGCTATGAGATGCAGAATGATGAACTGCATGGTCAGGTCCACTCCCGCTCGCATCGCGGTAGGGTTCCGTAAAAGCAGTGGGAGGTGGACTGGATGTCCGCGCGGGGATGTACCCGGGGCCCGAAGCACCGTATTCATTGTAAGGATTGAAAACGTCTGTGTCATCATGCCCGGGTGAATCCTGATAGCCTGAAGTCCGTCCCCCGCTAGGCAGAGAACTGATTGTACCCAGAGCTAAAGCAGAGCCCTCTCGCATTTCTGGCAATGCTCTGGAATCTCTTGACTCATTGCCATGTTGTTCATCGTCGTCCAGCGGCGCACGCTGAAAACCTGCGGCAGCCAACGTGGCGGAGACTGCGGTTTCGTGCTCCATGCGACGATTACGACGCCGTCGTCGGAGCCCGAACATAACCCAAATCACTATTGCAGCGGCAGCGAGGCCAACTAAAACGAACACGCCAACAACAGCGCCGGTGTTTTTGAAGAAGCTGGCGCGAACATGAGATGGCTGTCGACGAAAGTCAAAATCCGAACTCACGCTGAACCGCCGGAGCTATGGCCGTCTGAATTCAGAGTCGGGTTTAGCTTAGTTTCCGTTGTTGTAAAAGACACTCCATTGCTTGTTATTGTCAAGACTTGGGTGACGACTGAGGGAGTGCTGGTCGTTGTTCGCCCGAGACTGTCCGTCGTGGTGACGAAAACAGTGCTCTGCAGGGTCTCCCTGCGACAAAGGTTAGAATGTCGCAAAAATAGACAAGGAGAAAATCCACGGGGGCCTGGACGGTGGGTTTGATGTGAAAGGACTGCCGGGGCCCAATGACGTCGTGTCTGAAGAGGTGGACGAAGTGGTGGTGGTCGTGGAAGAGGTGGTAGTCGTGGAAGAAGTGGTAGTCGTGGAGGTTGTTATCGTAGAAGAGCTGAAAGGGGCGGAAGTGGTCGTACTGGACGTCGTGGTTGTCGTGGATGATGGTGGTGGTGTACTACTAGGTGAAATCGAGCTTGCTGATGCTGAACTTGAAGCAGAGCTTGTCAAAGTGGAAGAGCCTATGGAAGAGGAGGACATGGAAGAGGCGGTCGAAAGCGAAGCCGAGGCAGAGAGACTCTCTGTTGAAGCACTGATGTGATATCAGGACCTATTTTGAGCGTGCAAACGGCGAGCTCACACCGTGGAAGTGGATACAGAGGCAGAAGCAATTACAGAGGACGATATTGCGGCGACAGATGACGAGGGAAGCGACGAAGATGGCAGCGACGAAGAGGGCAGCGGCGAAGAGGAGGAATTAGACAATGACATGGCGGGAACGGAGAAAAAAAGTTAGAATAAGGCTGGAGAGACATGAGCGGACACCGGCCAAGGTGAAGTCAAAGGAAGCAAGGAAACAATATACCTTGACGCTCTCTCATCGCATGGCGCAGCGGAATGAAATGCACGGGGTGCGAGATAGAGTTGAGAGGTAAGAGCAAGGCTCCAAGTAAATGTTGTTCGTGTTTGACGCATTACTAAATTCGGCCCGCGTCTCTCTCTTCCCGCCATGATCTTGCCCGCATACAAGAGCCACGCCGAGGAAGAGGAGCTCTTGCCCACTGGTGCCTCTGGTTCAGCTCCCCCTCCATTCCAGGATGAACCCACCCCGCCATCGGGCATGCTGATCGACTTTTCCGACAGCTCGGAGGTTATTCCGGGTCCGTGCATTTCTTCTTTCTGGCGCCAAGTCCTGACGCCAATAAAGGCGGGGAGGAACCTCCGCCGGAGTTCACACCATACGAGGCAGAGTGTTTCAACACAGGCTCGGGAAATATCGTCTCCCACGACGCGCACCTGAACCACGATGGCGGTACGTGTCAGACTGTGGACCAACTCTGCGCGAATGAATATCCATGTCTTTACAGAAGCACTGTACAGGTTTCTCTTGTCCCAGTCTACTATCCGACCCTTATTCCGTCTTCATTGTCGCGGAACCCATACGGAGACGCGGCGCAGACATGTAACCGAGCGCACCCAGGACGGAAGAACGAAAACGCGCACGGAAAGCTACACAGAAACGGTCGTCGACTTCGACTTCCAAATCGATGCTAGCCACTTCTCAGGTCCCGTCCATTGGTCCGTTGACGACTCGGAACCTGCCTACCGCGGTGGAATGGTGCGCGAAATCGACTCCCCCGAAGGCAAACGGAAAGCTGCGCGCGCCGAGATCAAGCTATTCAAAGGTTGGGTTGATGATCGCACCGCTCGCGGACTGCCTCCCTGGGTCACCGGCCTAGAGGCTTATGCCCAGGCCATGTCAAGTGACGCCACTGTCCTCAAGTCCTCGAGGACACTGAGGCAATGGGCAGACGAATATTGGCAAGCTCTGATTTCTGCCTCGCCGCCATTCCGTCTCATATTTCTCAAGTGCGAGCCCAAAGTATTTGAAAGAATTCGTCTACGAAAAAGGTAAACAGTCTTCCATTCCATTCAGCCTAATCATCTGGTTCGGCTTCTAGTACCTTACGGCTGGAACATACGGCAGCTAGAGAACGCCGTTCGCGCATCCATAGTTGCTACCCCATACCATGGAGACGTGAGCGTTAAATTCGCCACGTCAGCTTCGAAAGTGTATATCAGACCGTGAGTACCGTACCAGTTTACGCAAGGTACCTCCTGATCTAAGAACATGCAAATAGAGATAACAGGCTCTCGAGGATGCTTTCCAATAAATGGCTGAAGTTCATGTCAATCATCCTCCTCATATTTCCCTTTATATGGCTTTTCAAAAGATTCCACTCCCGTGGAGGTGGAACATGGGCCGTATGCGGAGGAGCATATACTCTCAAAAGTTGGGTTCCTGTAGCACAGCCTGAACCGCAAGATATATCTATGCGCAAAGGCCCTCCCGCTCCCGCAGCTGTTGGAGACGGCGGAAGTCTCATTTCGGCTCCAGCAGCTGGGAGCAGTCGCCTTTCCGGCGTCAGGGAAGGAGGTATGCTTTCCTTTTCTAGCTGTCTACCTCAATTGACGGCAACGCAGAATGGTTTCGAAAGTGGCAGCCCACAATTGTGCGCGCCGTATCAACTCGTTTCCAATCTTCAAGTCCACTGTATCATACGACCGAAGAGGGAGTTCCTCAGGCTGCCGGTCTCGATGGCTATTAACCCGCCCTTCATTATTGCTTATCATATTGTACCAACACCATTCACGTACCTTCCTGTAATCGAACTTATACCTCAGCTTGGGTTTCCAAGCGCATAATTTATCAGTCGATTTATACCCAGGAAAGAGAATAATGAATGTTCAATAAGTACACTACTTTCTCGAAACTATTCTGCCTATATGTGTGTGTGCCTTTACATGAAGAAGCAAGGTATATACCAAGTGCGAACTTGGTGCGTTATGTGTTATACGGTGCCCGTCTCCTCCGCAGCCAATGAGGCGGCATTATCTAAAAAGTCCGTTGTTAAAGGTTCAGGCTCAGCAACAACAATCCTCGTCCCCGGACCACTATAACCCACTCGATGCAGATCGTGCTGCGGCAGATCCTCAGCCCCGCTGATCTCGTCGCCCTCAAGAAGAGCAAGGGCGGTCTCGAAGTACCACATGTTCTTCTTGATAAAGTGGACGACGACGGTCCCTCCTACGCGGCGGCCTTGGTATCTCGTTTTCCGTCCTTCTCGCCGTGCCCATGCGTACTCTGGTGTTTTGGGACTTCCTATACAATGGTCAGTATCACGCGTTTCGACCGAGCAATCGATGCATACCCTCACGTAACGTCGACATCTCGCTGCCTTCCACAAGCGCCTCTACGCTCTGCATGATAGTGAGATCCGGGATGGGCGGTGTATATCTGACGCCAAACGTCGAAACACTCGAATAAGCCCAGTCAGACGGTGTCGGTGTGCCCCCGGGGACTAAGCTACTGTTCAACACGTCCTGCAACGCCTTGTCTGGATAAGGCACAAGACTGTTATTCACGCGGGTCACTTCCGAGGGGAAGAGGAATCCATGTGTATAACTGCGGGCTCCGTCAGCGTGCGCTTCATTTTGACGTATGCGCAAACTTACACAGTGCTCGACTTGGGATGGTTGTATATCCAACAGCGCTCGCTTACCCAGCGAATCTCGTCTCCCCGTAACTTCATCCATTTGGCCGTTTGCTTGTCCTCTGCGCCGTTGATCATCAGCTTGATAGCAGGGTCCTTCGCGACCCAGTCAACGATGCTCCAGCTGAGGGCGTACAGTTCTCCAGCCATGAACCGGTGCAATCTATTGGTGACAAGGTATCCCCAATATATCAGGGGATCTCCCGA
This sequence comes from Mycena haematopus, assembly GCA_029281435.1. Lineage (NCBI taxonomy): Eukaryota > Fungi > Basidiomycota > Agaricomycetes > Agaricales > Mycenaceae > Mycena > Mycena haematopus. The sequence continues at coordinate 125,851 of JARJCV010000084.1, forward strand.
AGGCATGGAGTGTCCGGGAGAAAAAGGACTGAGGGTGGAGGTATTTTCCTTGTGGCTCGACGTTGAATAAGGAGAACTGAGATTGGACGAATGGGCCGGGGTGGTTCCCGCAGACTTCTTTGGATCTGTGTGCAGTTCAACTCGCAGACGGGCTTCGAGTTCTGCGAGCATAACGAAGGAGTCGTCATCAACCTTGACGACATAGTCTGGCCGAACCCAAGGCAAGGGCCTGCCGGAAGCTCGATCTTGATGAGCTTGGATGGGATCATGAGGAGCCAGAGGCGGGGGAGGAAAGCTGCGGTTCGAGTAAGAGAAAGGGTGGGGTTTGGCACCCGTCTGCAGGTAGACTGGTGGAACCCATGCATTGAGCGCCGCCCACGAGAAAAATGTATGCGTCTTGCCACTATTCATATTCTCTGGGATGGGGAGAATAATGATGTCGTTGTATGCTGCGAAGCATGTATAAGCACCGGCCCGCGAAAATGAATGTGATAACACGTACTTTCCATCTCCAGGCGAACACGACGCTCGTGTTCCTTCTTGGGTTCACCCATTACAAACCGAACAATAGTTCTTGATGTCCCCAGGTCGCCGTCACCGTCGCCAGCGCCGTTCCGGCTGCGGAGATGGCTAGCCCAAGTTGTCCGCACCAGGGAGCGTCGCTCATAACCCGAGGCTACGGAAAAGACGCCGACGAGGAGACCAGCAGGGGGCAGTGCATCCATCTCCGGTGGGGGGAAAGGAGGGGTTGCAGAACAGTAGGCGCGCCAGGGCAGTGGATCTTTATCCGGATTAAGAATGTACATTAGTAGGAGAGTGACGAATATAGTGAAGACGGAAAGCAGAATAAGGGTCAGAATCTATTGGCTATTAGCACCCGAGGGCCGCGGATGCACCGAGAACGTACGATGGTGATAGGTTGGCGCGGAAAGAATGGGTGACGGATAAGCCATTTGGACCACTTTTTGAAGGACGTGACGATCCTGCCATGGCGCCTCCGCCGTCGTCGCGATATGGTCCACCATTTGCGACTGTCGTCGGACCACCAGGAGCGCCTGTTGGCGTTCGCGCGGAGCAGAGGAGAGGTAGTCTCGCTGTCCGTGTCGGAGGTGGACGAGGAAGCATTTAAATGGCGAAACTGGGGGAGCGGTGAGGCTGCTCGTGAGGGTAGCGGTGTGGATGTAGCGGACGAGGAACGGCCAGACTGGACAACCGAGGGAAGGAGGAAGCTAGATCTGGGAGAGGACGAGCGGGAGGCCCCTGGACGGGATTTTGCAGGCTTGTAGGTGCGGGCGGTGTCGCCCGAGTCTGTGCTGGATGAGCTATCGTAGTCCTCTATGCGCGGCGCGGGGGACGCCATGGGAGCCCAGGCTGGGATAGCAATCCAGTCCCAAGTTGCGGACGGCCCTGCTAAACTCGTCCAAATACTTATATTTGTCCACTACATATACACTTTTTTCCAGCTCGCGCGCTCCCGCATCGCATCCCAGTACCCAGCCAGCTTGCTCACAGCCGCACCGTCCTTCTGCCGTGCATCCGCAACATGGAAATCCTTCGCCAGCGCAAAGTCCCCTCCAAGATGCTTTTCCACCTTGCCGATAACCGTGCTTCCGTCCTCTGATACCGATCCTCCCGCCAGCATCACAACAGTTCGCAGCCACGGTGCCAGCGACAGGTCCACGACAGAAAGCTGGTCGCCTGTACTCGGACGTCGTTATCGTCCAAGCGCTCAGGAATTCAGGCACCCACCGAGTGCATACGGGCCGATCATTTCCTTGTTCAGCTTCACCACAGCATCCTTGACCGCGACTTCCCACACATCTTTAGCTCTGGCGAAAAACTCGGCTCGCTTCGTCTTGTCCGTGGCGTCCAGCGTAGCCTCCTCCTTGTCCGCAGCAAGCAAGACAGCCAGCAACTGCTCCGTCTCGATTTGCTTGTCGTGCCAAAATCTCTTCACCTTCTCCGAGGCTTGAACCTTCCCTGCCTCCGAGTCTGATATACACTCTGCCAGCGCCTTCTGTCTCCCAACAAGCAAAGGGACGGCGGTTTTTGCAAGCGTCTTCAAGGACGCGCTGTCCCGAGCGTTAGTAAACGTCAGCGTCTCCGGGGACACTTCGTCGGCATGTAGGATATCGAGGAGCGTGCTGCTCGTGACGCTGAACGCGATAGTAGCAGGGGCTAGCGATGGCGCTGGCGCTGTTGAAGTCGTCCTCGAGGTGGACATCGGAGACCGCGATTGCTCGAGCAAATTGATAATGGCCTGTTGATGTTTAGAGCACACCCCCGCAGAATGAAACTACCCTACCTTTGTGTCTGTAAGGGCCTTGTATCTGGTCTCTGCATCATCCGCGACCGAATCCCGGAATGGAACCACGAGCGTTGGAACGGTGGCCTTAGCGTTAAGACGAAGAAACGACACGGAGAAGTTTTCTCCCTTGGCTAAAGCGAACCGATGTCAGAGGATGGGAGTGAGCGACAGTAACCATATATTATCACATAAATCCACAACTTTAAGATCGACCTCATCGTCGGCGTAGCCTTTCTCGTGTCTAACTCGCGTCAATGAAGATTACGATCCACGGGAAGAAACATACAATGCTAGGAGCACTGCGGACGACCAGGCGGAGTCCGGTGAATAATAGAGCACGGCCTTGGGGACAGCGGCAGACATGAACAAAACTGGTGGTTTGTGGAGAAGATGACGGTGGGTGTTTGCGGATGTTACGAAACGGGGAAACCAGCTCGACAAACGCGCGTTCTTGCAGCGTTGGAAACGTCTTGCTGGAGTAAAACTGCTCTCCGTAGCGTGTTGCGAGATTCGGCGCGTCGTTGTGCAAAAGGACGCGCCAATTGATAGTCACGTTATCACGGAAAGCTGTAGAAAGTCGAGGAACATGGACCACACCTGGTCTCCTTTGTCTCGCGTAAATACACCAGTTCACCTAACTCTGCATTTGACTTACATATGGCCTCCACTCTAAGGTATTTTCAATCTGTTTACTTTATATATCCAACCCTCGCCAGGCATGAATACTACGAGACCGACGAGAAGCTCACGCTCTCCGTCTTCGACAGAGGAGCCGATCCCGGTGTGGTACAGGTCACATTCGAGCCCAGAAAGGTTCGTGGTCTCGCGTCCGAAGACCAGCGCTGAGTGTCCAGCAGCTTACCTACACCAATGGCGAGAAGAGCTTGGTTCTCGAGCCGTTAAAGGGCCAGATAACCACCGATGCATGCGACTATACGGTCGGGAAGGTCAAGGTCGAGATCCGCTTGACGAAAACAGCGATGGGGAGGTGGGGAGGCTTGATTGGCGACAGTCCTGATCGTGAGTGAGCTTGGTTGGACCCACACCTTCTGTTTATTCCTCCCGCTCAGCACTCGCCAACTCCGCTTCGTCCTCCGTCACCACCACCTCCGTCAAGCCCAGGAAGAACTGGGAAGGCATCACGACCGAGATCCTGGCCTCCGAAAAGGAGAAGAGTACGGAGGATGATGCCAACGTCGGCGGGGACGCTACCCTCAACTCGTTCTTCCAAAAGATATACGGAGACGCGGACGAAGACACGAAGAGAGCCATGATGAAGAGCTACTCGGAGAGTGGCGGCACCACGCTGAGCACCAACTGGGACGAGGTCAAGAAGGCCAAGGTCGAGGTCAAACCGCCGGCGGGATCTGAGTGGAAGAAATGGAACTGAAGGACTATTCCTGAACGGACTGCGCTCCTGCTCCTTGCTTTCATCTTGCATGTTTTGTGTTTACTCAAAGTTTACCCCATGTCTCGTCTTACCATCATCGTCGCTGCTACTAAATCCAATGGCATCGGCCGCAATTCACATCTTCCCTGGCGCTTGGCCAAAGAAATGGCATACTTTGCGCGCGTAACGTCCAACGCGCCTGAAGGCGCCTCAAACGCGGTCATTATGGGCAGAAACACCTGGGAAAGCATCCCAACGAAATTCCGCCCGCTCAAAAATCGCGTCAACATCGTAGTCAGTCGGAACGCGAGCTACGACGCGTAAGTTTACCTCTCTTGCGCGCACGACAGGTCCTCAGATCGCTTCAGCGGCTCAGCACGGCTAGAGGGCAGTTTAGAGGCTGCGATCACGCGACAGAAGACGGAACCGGTCGCTCGCGGGTTCATCATTGGCGGGGCATCTCTGTACGCAGAAAGCCTTGCAATGCCCCCATCGTCGCAGGTCGGATTTGTGGACCGCATCTTGCTCACACGCATCTTATCTCCCGCGTTTGAGGAATGTGATGTTTTCATGCCCGAGTTTTTGGATGGTACAAATGCAGATGATGGATGGAAAAGGGCAGCGCACGATGCCTTGGAGGCATGGGTTGGCTTTGAGGTGGCGGAGGGAGTGCAGGAGGAGCACGGGGTGAAATACGAGTTCCAAATGTGGATTCGCCAGTCGTAGTCCACTAACCCTGTCGCTATAAGAAATATTAGAGGCACCAGAGGAGAGGAGAGCGTGAATACACACTTGTTTATGCTTTGGGTTCTTTGAACAGATGACATACAGTCTGCCCTTTCGTCTGACGATGCTGCACCCATCGCACATTGTTTTAATCGCTGCGCGAACTTTCATGCCTCTGGCAAGGTCTGGGGATCGGATGGGGGCATGGAGGGGATGCTGAATTGCGCGCGGAGGGGAAAAGAGGCGCGCGCGCAACAGGAGTTGGCGGGACGCAAGCAGGGCGCGCAACATCGACAGTTTTGGTCAAGGCAGATAGACGACACGTGCCGTGTACCCTCTTCCCTTCTTGCCTGCTGCATGGAGTCGCCGCTTGCAGCATGAGCCGCAACTTCCACCTTCCCGCCCGACGGTCCTTCGCCATTTTCGCCTGCACTCTCCTCGCATTCGTCGCAGAGACCCAACTGACACAGGCACGAGTCGTGTCCTCAGCCATGCTCTAATCTCTGCCGCTAACTGTTTCCCCCAGTATCTGCAAACGGACCTCGGATATAGACAGCCCTTCTTCATCTTGTATCTCGTTTATTTCCGACACCCGCAGGACGCGCTCTGACCAGTCACACGCAGTTACCTCGTCCATTCCTCCTTCTCGATTATATTTCCATTTCATCTGCTGTATCTCACACTCACCACGAAATACACCACTACTGCACTCTATAATGGCCTCACTATCGCTCTCGCCGATCATCTTACGCCGAACCGAGTTTCTCGCTCTGCACCTGCCAAGTTTCCTAGATTTCAGTTTCTCGGGTTGATCCTCGCGTTGACCCTCGGGATCACGTACCCTGCCCTGTTGTGGTTTATGGCCATCACGCTCGCGTCGTGAGTTTCAGTGCAACCACGTTGACCCTGACCAATTTTTCCAGCGTGAGCGACGTGACTGGTAAGTTCTAAGCGCTAAGAGTACCAGGAGACTCTCATAATTTTCAAAAAGCCATATGGAACACGAACGCGTTTTTCGCGTACTTAATGACATTTAGATGCAAATGGGAGCCAAGACGGTTCTTTGCTGTTTCGCTGGCCACTGTCGGCGTCCTCATCGTGGTGTACGGCGGAAGCACCGCGCAGACAAATGACAGCTCTTCTTCCATCGCAAAACGCGCTGGCTCGGTTAAACCGCTAGTTGGGGACCTCCTGACACTAGTCGCGTCTATCGGATACGCGCTTTACCAAGTGCTGTACAAGAAATACGCTGCTCTCCCGTCCGACCCGGAGCTCGTCGCGGAGGCCGAGTACGAACACCTTCCAAGCGACGAGTCTCCCGACGTTCAATACGAGGCGCTGGACGTCCCCCTTGACTCCGTCTACCCGCCTCCCTTCGGTCTGCACCCAAATCTCTTGACCTCGTCGATCGGTCTGTGCACCCTATGTGTGCTCTGGATATTCATCCCAGTTCTGCACCATACGGGCGTAGAACCCTTTCTCCTGCCTAGCAACCTCACAATCACATTCACCATCGTCGGAATCGCACTCAGCGGTGTCATATTTAATGCTGGTTTCATGGTATTTCCTCCTTTCTTACTTGTTGTTTCTTTTCCGTTGACAAAAACGCTTTCAGGTACTCTTGGGCGTATGGGGGCCGATAATTACATCCGTCGGGAACCTTCTCACCATTGTTCTGGTGTTTATTTCCGACGTGATATTCGGTGCTGGTCTTGATGCAATAACGGTGGGCAGCGTGGTAGGCTGTAGCGTCATCGTAGCGGCGTTTGGAGTCTTGGCGTACGATATGCTGGACAAGAGACGCCAGATCGCTGGGCCAGCCAGTCCTGATTAGTTGAGTTCACGACTTCATATCCTATAGAAATCCCTCAATGCACCATTCAACGATGTATACCACCTATGTAGTTGTCCAAAAGCATACTTGACACTATTAATTGTCTTGAGGCAAAGACGACGGCTTAGGATAGCAAACGAATGCAGTGAGTACCCCGAATAAGACATTGTACAGAGTCTGAAACTCGGAAAAGAAGGGAAGCGGAAACGCAGATAATAAACACGAACACAGGAAAGCACGTCACAAACAGACAGACAACCATGGCGGCGGAAGAACCGGACCTGTCAACTACCACCCGGACCCGCCAGCCAAACCAACTCAACACCCAATCCCAGCCAACCTCCGCGAAGGACCACAACAACGAAGCCCGACTATAGAGTCGCGAGCGCGGATATTATATTCGTATATGTTATGATAAGTCGGGGTCGTTGAGGGTTCGTTAGGCAGTAGCCATTAGGCTGCTGGGTGTAAATGGCAAGTTGATGAGAGGACCTGGACGGCGTACCTCTTCCGTTTTACTTTCGTCATCTCTTTGCGTAGTGCAGCACCGTCTAACGGCTTGAGCAGCTCAAAGGCGCATAGTAAGTCCTCCGAAACGCTGTGGATACCAGTCAGAAACGTGTAGCAAGTGTCTGTTGCGTAATAACCTCATGCACGCGCCGTAATTGTCGAATTCTGGCATGTGAAATGAGCAACGAACACATCTGCGACGAAAAGAATAGAGCTTACCACCGCAATAGTTTGGCGCACTAAACACAGTGACCAGTGTCCGGTCGTTCCAAAACTCGTATCCGTCTTCAACCACCATATGTGCCCGACATATCAGGTCGATATCATACCGTACCAAAAAGTCGTTGATGATACCCTTCCCGAAGCAATAACTTACTCCCCGCTCGTTGTCTTCCCAATCTAATGCTGTGTCAGATGGATCAGACCACAACAGGTCGTTGAGCAACCCGTAATCAGGTACGTCTGTCGGTCGCTGTATGCGTTTGATGTCATCCATGGAATGGAGGGAAGGGGAAAGACCGCCGTGGACGCAGAATATTTTGGACGCGACGATGGCGGCGATGGGGAGACAATTAAAGACATCAATGAATGTTTTCCATGTCTTGATATTACACCTTCGCTTGCACTCGTCGTAGAAGCCGTATACTGTCGCGAGGTAGGGATTAGCTTCGCGTCGGTGCACGTTTGTTATGTCCGGAACTGACCTCTTGTCACATTGGCACATTCGTGATTGCCTCGTAGCAAAAAAAAGTTCTCGGGATACTTGATTTTGAAGCAAAGCAGCAGGAGTATGGTCTCGAGGCTCTGCTTGCCCCGGTCGACATAGTCGCCGAGGAAGAGATAATTCGCGGCGGGGGGGAAGCCGCACATCTCGAACAGTCGAATAAGGTCCGAATATTGGCCGTGGACGTCGCCGACGATCTTTACGGGAGGAGAGAGCTCGACGAGGGTGGGCTGGTTGAGAAAGACCTCGCGTGCGGCGAGGCAAATGGCAGTGATCTCTGTGTTCTTTAGACAGAGAGATTTGCTGACTTTGCCGGTGTACCCGACCTCGAGCAGCCGGGAGATCATGTCGTCGACGTCCAACGGCTTCATCTTGTCCTTTGGGGCGCCGTTGGTCGCTGTATCCGACTGGGGTGCGCTGCTCGGTATGGAGCTGGGGGTGAATGGAGTGGAGTTGGAGAGGATGGTTTGGGTGATAGGGATGTCCAGAGGGGCAGGCGACGGCTTTGGAGACTGCTGGGTAGACGAGACGGAGGAAGAGGGGGATTGATCGCTGAGATTGGCTGGTTTCGATGCCTGGGGCGAGCCCGGGGACCGTACCGTCGCTCCGGAGACTGGCGCGCCTTCTGGATCGGAGACGCTGATGGACGGAGCGCCATTAGAATGGTCTGCACCGTTCGGCTGTCCGGTCGCGCGAGACAAAGAAGCCTGAGGAGTGCTCTCTGAGATATCGTCGGGAGAAGGATCTGGGGACGGGGAGCCATTTGCAAGGGTGTCCTTTGAACCCTTGTCCTTCTTGGCCTTCTTGGAGGGCTGCTGGCCCATTTGCGGGGGCTGGGGAGACGCTGGCCGCGCTTTGGACAAGCGCGAGGTAAAGACGGACAGAAGAGTGGGAGCCAGCTTGACGGTATGGGAGAGCAACCGTGTTTGGTCCAGTTTAATCACAAGGCTTCTCAGACATGGACAGCATGGATTGGAATCGTATTGCATGCACATATGTAGCGAACAATAAACTAGAACTTGCCAAACGACTTGGCCGCCGCCTTGTTCTTCGACACCCGCAACACGTTGAACCGCACTGTCTTGGACAGTGGTCTACATTGCCCTGCAGCCCATTCAGAGCGGGACACAGAGTGCGGCGTGCATACTCACCAACCGTAACGGTGTCCCCAAGCTCTACACGGAACGCAGGCGAGACGTGCGCAGCCAGATTCTTGTGCCGTTTCTCGTACCGGTCTGCAGAGGTCAGCAGTGCAAGCGGCGCGTGCAACAGAAGAACGCACTGTATTTTGGGATGTAGTGGAGGTAGTCCCTCCGGATGATGATCGTGCGGGTCATCTTGGTCGAAACAACCTTGCCCGTCAGAATGCGGCCACGGATCGAGATGTCCCCGGTGAACGGGCATTTTTTGTCTGGGACGCGTCAATGAAGTCCATCGCAGCATAAATAGCACACACCGACGTATGTCCCGCTAATGGCCTCCGCAGGGGTCTTGAATCCTAGACCAACATCCTTGTACCAACGCTTCTCCTTCGTGGAGATCTTCTTGCCGCCTGGACGAGAGATGAGGAGACGGAAAAGGCTGACAGGACCAAGACGCACCCCGGGCCTTTGCATTCTGGAAGATGGGCTGCTTTTGGAACGCCTTTTCGATCTGGGAGACAGAGTTCAGCGAGGCGGAAGACAGAGGCAAGGAACTGACTTGTTCAGCCATGGTCGCAGGTCTTGATGCTGGACGTGTTTTTGGTGAAAGGAAGAACTGGCAAGGTGCAGCACGTGACGCTAGCCGGCATCTCGGCATGCGAACCCTTGCAAGTTAACTGCGTCTTGCAGTTTACTCTCGATTCTCGTGGGATTCATCCGCAGAGTAGTACTTCCTTGTATATACGAGAAAATAATAATATAGCCTGGTCGCGCAGACTCGTTGGATGTGCATCACTGCATGTTTGTTCCTGCTATCAGACGCGTTACACCGAAACTCACCGTCCGCCTCCTGTCTATGGGCCGTCAGCAAACCCTAGGTTACTCTCCTTCTCTCTTCTCTATCCATTCCTAATCCACCCCTCAGGTAAATTCTTCGAAATGCCCAGATCAGCCAAACCAGCTCCTCCCCAGCAATCCAGCCTCGCCGAAATGTGGGGAGGCAAGAAACAACCTCAGAACACGCCTGCAGACGCGTCGAACCCTGATGATACCACCATGGAAGTGGATTCCGAGGGTCCCCCGCAAGGTCGGTGCTCATATCGCGTGTAGTGACTCGACATTGACGCGCCTGCAGCGGAGACTTCCAAGCGCAAGGAGTCAGCCGCTGCCGACGCGGAGGGTGGCCCGAAGGTGAAGCGGCGGAGAATCGTTGATTCCGATGCCGAGGATGACAACCGCGTCGGTGAGTGCGCGCGTCCGTCGTCTGACTGTTTGTGCTTTAAAGCGCGTCCACAGCTTCCGCCTCTGCCTCGAAGCCCGCATCCTCTCCTCGACCCTCACCCAAAGCCAAAGGGAAACAGAAGGCGGTAAAGCTCGAGGATGAGGAGGTGGATCCTCCTAAAGGCAAAGGCAAAGGCAAACAGAAAGCGAAGGCACCAGTCAAGAAAGAAAAACTCGATGATGAGGAAACGGATAGTTTGACTGCACAGAAACCCGGGGCAGTGAGTAAGCAGGTAAAGGTCGAGGAGGACGAGGAGATGGATGGTCTGGCGGCTAGTGCCGATGAAGGGGAAGACGAGATTGACTCGGACGATGAGACCACCGGCGCCGCCTCCAAAATGTACGCAGCTGTCACCTCATTTTGCGCAAACTAACGTGACGCGTTTCTAGTGCCGAAGCAGCTCTTTCGAGAAAGGATGATGTGGACGTCAAGGGCGGCTGGAAGATCGGCGATCCGTGCGTGTTCGTTGTTCATTCCACACTCAAGTTAACGTGGAACCTAGCGTGCCATATGCCGCCCTCACCAAGACGTTCGCTCTCATTGAAGCGACCACGAAGCGGCTCGAAAAGACTGCCCTTCTTACATCCTTCCTGTATTTGGTCATCCAACGCAGCGCGGACGGCGATTCAAAGTCGCTCCTGCAGGCCGTATACCTCTGTATTAATCGAGTACGCCGTGCTTCCTCCCCGCGTCTCGATATTTGTTTAGCATGCCACAGCTAAGCCCGGATTACGTCGGCGTGGAATTGGGTATCGGAGAGAGTCTCCTGGTTAAAGCTATCGGTGAATCCACTGGGCGAAGCATCGCCGTTGTAAAGGCCGATCTCAAGAAAGAGGGCGACCTTGGGCTTGTTGCGATGGTTCGCGGACATTCCGTATTATGCTTGCCTCACTAATTCGTGTCAAGAACTCGAAAAACAGCCAGCAGGTTCTCTTCAAGCCTAAACCGCTCACGCTATCCTTTGTTTTCGCAAACCTCCGCGAAATTGCCATGACATCCGGTCACTCTGTAAGACGAGACCTTATTTGTCATAGATTATTTGCATTGAACCCGATAAATTTCCAGTCTCAGGCCAAGAAGGTTTCAATTATCACGAAACTTCTCGCTGCCTGCCAGGGATTCGAGGCGAAATACATTGTGCGAAGCTTGGAGGGCAAGCTGCGCATCGGAAACGCAGAACGGTCTGTTCTTGTCGCCCTTGCTCATGCCGCAGTCCTCGCGGAGAAAGACAAAGGCAGGGTCTCCGCCCAACCTCAACCCCTATCTTTGACGTGGTTGTTTTCAGCTGGCAAGAAATGGAGCACAGACAAATTAGTGAAACGACTTGAAGAAGGCGCCAACATCATTAAATCTGTTTACAGGTCTCTTTGCCGTTCTCTTCAATCGGTGTATGCTAATATCGCTGGTAGTGAGCTGCCGTCGTACGACGAGGTTATCCCGGCGCTACTCAAACATGGTATCCAAAATTTACACGATCACTGCAAATTGACCCCTGGAGTTCCGCTCAAACCTATGCTCGCCAAACCCACCAAGGCTATTGGCGAAGTGCTCGACAGGTTTGAAAACAAGCGATTTACTTGCGAGTACAAGTATGACGGAGAACGCGCACAGGTTACTTTGTCTCTGCAGGTTTTTTCCATGATTCTAACTCTTCGTAGGTCCACAGACTGGCAGATGGCACCGTCGGTGTCTTCAGCAGGAATTCCGAAGACATGAGCAAGAAATACCCTGATCTTATGGAACAACTTCCGGGCGTGTGTGCTCCCAATCATCGCGCCATGGCTAGAGCTTATTCCTTTTCTGCAGTGTATCAAAGACTCCACAGAATCCTTCGTGCTGGACTGCGAAGCTGTCGCCATTGACCGGACAACCGGAAAGCTCATGCCCTTCCAGGAATTGAGCCGGCGGAAGCGAAAGGACGTCAAAGTTGAAGACATTCAAGTCCGGGTTTGCCTATTCGCGTTTGATCTTTTGTATCTGAACGGCGAGGCAAGCACTTTCTCTGTAATTTGTTCTTCGAATGAACCCTTTCCTTCAGCCCTTGCTCAAGAAGTCGCTGCAAGAGCGTCGTGAACTTTTGCGCAAGCACTTCCAGGTTGTTGCGGGCGAATTCGATTTCGCCAAGTCTTCAGACGGTGAAACCACCGATGAGATTCAGGCCTTCCTTGAACAAAGTGTGAAGGATGGATGCGAGGGTCTGATGGTGAAGATGCTGGAAACCGATGCTAGCTTTTACGAGCCCAGCCGCAGGAGTATTAACTGGCTCAAAGTGTGTCTGGCATTTTTTCTAGAGTCGGTACCTAACAGATGTCCCGACAGCTCAAAAAAGACTACCTGGCCGGCGTCGGCGACTCTTTAGACCTTGTCGTTGTGGGCGGATACTATGGCAAGGGAAAACGAACCGACGTATACGGCGCATTTCTCCTTGCCTGCTACGACGCCGAATCGGAGCAATTCCAAACCATTTGCAAAATCGGCACAGGGTTTAGTGAAGAAGTCTTGCAGTCGCACTATGACGTTCTCAAGCCTCTGGAACTCACCAAAGTTCGCGGGGATATTAAAGTCGGTGGCGCCAAGCCTGATGTTTGGTTTGAGCCGCAAGTCGTTTGGGAGGTATTGACTGCCGACTTGAGCTTGAGCCCAGTGTATATGGCTGCTCAAGGTTTGGTGCGCACAATATTCATTCATATATACCCTTCATTTGACATTCGTTTCAAGGTGGAGGAAAGAGGCATCTCTCTTCGCTTCCCTCGGTTTGTGCGAATACGAGACGATAAGTCTGCGGAAGATGCAACTGGACCCGAACAGGTTCGATCGTCTCTTCACTTTCATCCAGCTCGTCGGTATTTGACCTTCGCTTAGATTGCAGAAATGTACGAGAGCCAAGCGTTGGCGCAGAGCAAGGGCAAGAAGAAGAAGGGCGACGACGATGGTTTTTGGTGATTTAGAAAATATCTGCTGTACATTAGGTCTACGTCGAGCAGTCGATAAGATATCCCTATTTTTTCAGGTCCTGCGCTGCCTTGGCAGCCTCTTTCACAGCGGCAGTGACTTTACCAGTTGATTTGTCGGCAATGTCTTCGAGTGTCACGCCGAGTTTTTTCTCTCGGCCGCCATAGTACCAATAGTTCACGAAGCGAGCCTCTTGTATGGATTGCGCCGTTGCATTCGTAAAATGGCACGCGAACAAGAGATAGTTGCGCGGTTGGACGCGCCATGCTACGGGAACGTTGAGTTAAAGCAAAAAAGTAACCAGATACCTGGCTCACCGAAACGCATGAAAACGAGGCTGCACGCGTCTCAAAGTCAGTAATGTACAAAACTAAGAGTATATCTCTAACGCACGAGTAGGACATGAGAGCGGTCGTCATTGTACCGGAAATAATTTCCTCATCCTTGCGGAGATCTGCCAGTGCTGCGATGGGGAGTCCCCAGTTGGCAACCTAGAGGGACACGATGAACCCAATTTTACGACAGTCGAGGGAAAGAAGCTAACAGGACCCCAAAAATGTGTACCTGTTGGCTGTAAGCAAGATTCAATATTTATTGAAGACATACTGAGGAAGTACTCCCGTGCGGCCGGCGAACGCAGCCAATTAACAAAAGTCGAGGCCATCACAGTACGGCGGAGAAAGCAAGGATCTTAAGGATGACTCACGTGAAGGCTCATCGTCCAAAATCCCAGTCGGCCAACTCCGGCAGCGCAATATACTGTATGTCACTGGTGGCAGTCGTCTTTGTTCAACATCTTGCGTCTCTCTTGGACGACAACTGTGTTACCTTTGCATTCGATTCACCGAAAATTCCTAATATACAAAGGCGATTTCCGTTTGGCGCTTATCTGGTGACAGCCTCATGTTCACGAGTTCAAAAGCCGCCGTGTGTACAACCTTACCTCCTTCTCTTCTCCCACTAACACGCCGCGATGTCCTATCCTCCGTACTGGGCACAGCAAATGTACGCTCAGCAAGCCATGATGGGACAAGCTGGTCCCAGTAATAATGGTTATGTCCCGATCTATGCATCCGCTCCCAATCCATACGCACCTGCCGCGGGAACTCCTTACCCCGCCCAGCCTCTTCAAGTTCCTTTCGTACCGCCCTCAGCAATGTTTGAGACACCACCTGCTGCTCAGGCACAACCTCTCCAGACTAAAACTCGTCCAAAACGCAGTCATCGTGCTGCATCTACTCCGCTGCCGTTGAAGTCGGCCCTAAAAAAGCCAAGCGGAGCTGGCGCTACTCCCGGCCCGGCAGCGCCTATGCAGCTAGCGGAACCTTTCCAAGTCAGGCGACGCACAAATTCCAAAATTAAGCGCGACCAAGCTGCAGCTGCCGCGATGCAAAACCAGTCTGCGGAACCCCCGCTCAGGGAAGAACCGTGTTGTTCGTTTTCCTTTTGAAACTGGTATTAAATCCTCAACACCACGTTTAGATCACATGTTCGTTACATTTAAAGGCGATAGTGAATTGTTATTCGAGAATACTCTCGAAAACGCTCGTAAAGAAATTGAGAGGAAGATATTTCCTCTGTGGCGCCACGGTGTTGAGACACAATTTCGTGGTGCGGACTGGATCCTCAGGTTTCGCAATGCTCCTTGGAACATGAATGGCCCTGAGGTCACAGTGTATGTTCTCTTTGTCAAGTCTCCAAATTGTTTCACGTACCCTTCTGTAGGGCTTGGAAGTTGATTAGTACGCTATTCACCTTATTTGCGGAGAGGGTAAGTCTTTCTTGTCCATTGACAGTGCATTTTGACGGAACCATTAGTAGGGGTTCCAGTTCATGACATCGACCAAATGCACGACCACAGTACGCTATAGATATCTACTTGAGTTACAATTCACCGTACTCTCCAGCAACCTCGACTGGTTTTCCAAAGTTCTCAGGCCGATAGGCTCTCCGTATTTTTCCTGGCGTACTTGTCCCGAGGAGGACGCCGAATGTGTGTGCACATCCTATTTCAACTTCGATGATTATCAACAACCAATAGTTCTTTAATAAACCCTCCCCGTCACATCGCGGCTGCTTTTGGGCCGAGGCTTAGGGCATTTTTGCCAAACCAAGTCGACGAAAGTCATGAAACCGACATACTTGTCGTAGAAATCAAACGAGAGATTGGCACAGCAGGTATATTGGCCCTATTCTTGGTATAATCGAGATTGAATGTCGTTTGAAGTCAAAGCTTCA
The DNA here is from genome assembly GCA_029281435.1 of Mycena haematopus. NCBI lineage: Eukaryota > Fungi > Basidiomycota > Agaricomycetes > Agaricales > Mycenaceae > Mycena > Mycena haematopus. Next base: position 140,957 of record JARJCV010000084.1, read on the forward strand.
CATTTTCTGATGCAAATACTGAAAGTGTTGATGGAATTAGGGTTCCATTTGAATGCCACTGTCCCCATGGCCAGAGGTGGTCCCCTCGGCTTGGGTTCTCGGCGCGAGCTCCTCGTGTTCAAAGGGGTACCACCTCCATAGACGTTAATTGGGTTAAAACTCTTTATCCACAGTTTATATCGATCTATTATGCCATCTTAATCACTTTGGACCCGTCCACTATGCCGGCGAGACTTCTGGCGACGACGTGGCCCTGAGCATTTTTGCGTAGAATGAGCTCATCCCACCAGCCAAAGAGAAAGTCCCGGGCAATCAACTTGAACCACGGAGTGAACGAGTGGCCTGCGAGCATGGTTAGGGACGTCCAAGCGGAGGACGAGGCGATAAATACCGGGAGCATCGAACATGGCTTGCAATTCTGCTTTGTCAACATACTTGTGATCACGAATTTCGTTAAGGTTGGGGGTAACCGTAACGTCGGCGGTCAAAAACAGGATATAATCAACTGTTGGGAGTGTACTCAGTCTGTGAATATACGGGCTTGAGTCAACATACCTTCGTGCTCTCCCCACATTCCATCCGAGGGGGCAAGATAGTGAATGCGGGTTAGATATTGGAATTGGTCTGCAGGCGCCTGGCTTGGGGGAATACCCAGCTCATGCTCGAGCTTCCTCGTCGCGGCAACTCTCACGCCGAGCTGATCCAGCTCTACCTTTTCCTCTTCAAAGTCATCCAGAGGATGGGAGCAGCATGTGTTTGTCCACATATCAGGGAAGGTGATTTTCTCCGATGCGCGCTGTTGCAGCAGCAACTTGCCGTCCGAAGGACGGAAAACGAAGGCGGAAAACGCTCGGTGCAATAATCCCTTATTAATGTTTTCCATGAGGTGGCCTTGGCCCAAGTCAGGATTGCGAGACTGAGTCGGCCGAATACCCACAAGTCTTCTTGTCCATAGCACCGACTGCGTTATCCTGTTCATCGACTAGGATGCATCTTTCGTCCATAAGTCTGGATTGCTCCGCATCGTAGCCGGAGAGATCAATACTTGCGAGGGCCGCTTGAGCGGCTAAGACAGCAGGCGAAGACATGAAAGCAGATGAAAGCTCGATGTGGGTTTGGAAGGGTCAAGCGGTACAAGCGGTTTAAATTAAAGGGTGGGACCAATGTCCTCCATCATCGTTCGATGAGCTCAAAATGAAACGGCTGTACACATGATTACATCAGCCTAATTAGGTTTCTGTCAGCAAACTCAAACCGCCACCGTCTCAAGCAATGGTTATGCTCAACGCTCCGTACGGTTCTGGTTGCTTCACGTGCAATAAATCCTTGGTCGCAAGAACTAGGAACCAAAATTCAAAACATTCGTCGACGCAGATTCAGTAATTCACCGAAATCGTACCTAAACAGTGATAAAAGGCAGCGGCCGCAACATGTCGCGTGGACGTGGCCATCGGGACCACGGCATCAAAACTCAGCTCAGACACCGAGTTCGGAAGACCTTGAAGCTGCATCCTAACATATCTGTGGCACGCGTAAGCATGAGCAAGTACGTTCAATCTTTCACTTACTCGAGAAAATTGAACGAGTTTCTTTCGAGAGTAATAAGGTTCATATCCGAGCGCTGTGAATCAATGGCAGACTGGTTACGCGGCTGGTTTTCCACTGTTTTTGCTTTGAATCAGTCTCTGCGCCAACGAAATACACTCCACGTACAATCAAATTCGTAGTCCTCTCCGAGAGTTTGGGAGTTTTTCCCAAATCCGGGAGAGAATTCCAAACTAGCCAAGGCACTCCCGCTCTGGCTTGGAACAAGCGAGCTCTCTCTACGACTCAAGGAGCTTCCTCTCAGTCTGATATCCGCCCGGTCGACACTAACGCGGTCACTGCCCATCGGACCAAACTCAGCGGCACTCGACGAGGCCCCGCCAGCGTTGTCCCATGGGAAAAGGGAGCTTCTCTGAGATCCTGAAGCTGGGCCTTGTGGAGCGATATCGAAATTGCTACCAAGTACTGATGGTGGGCGAGATACGTGGCGGGCTTGTCCAGGTTCCTTTGCACCCAGTCAGCCGTGCACTCGATGATCTTTGGCTGGACATGAAAATTACCTCTGAGGAACGCCGATGGATTGACCCCTGCTCCTCTCTGGGAGCTTCGACATAATCATCTGCTCTCTGTATTAGGGCTTTATTGCGCTATCAGGGCTGGTGACTTTACCTCCCAACCCGGTTCCAGGGTCAGCGTCTTGCATGTTGAAATCGTTATCAAAAACTTCTTCCCTCATATCATTCCCAAATTCCTGGAGTACTTCCTCAATATCGGGGACATCTCTTATCTTGCGGCGTTTCTTAGGAGGCTCCTCTGTATCGAGTCAGCACACGCGCATCGTCGTAAAGTGCTATTCTCGCACCAGCTGGATGGAGCACGACAACTCCGGTTCGAGCCTCCACTTGAACTTTGAAGTTCTCCTGCCAAAATTCCACCAATGATTCGGCTTGGACTACGCCAAGTTTTAAACAAAGGATGTGGCAGCCAAACGGAATCCGATTACCTCCTCGAGGAACACCCCACAGCAGGTCTTGGATAAACTTTCCACCATCTTTTTCTACACGTTTTTGATCCAGTCCACGTCTCAATATAGCCTGGCCTTGCAAGTATTGTGCACGAGCCGCCTAGCAAGATGTTAACCGACCGTGGAAATACGATCCTTGCCACAGACCTTTAATTCATCGTCCGTCAGTTCTGTTCGCGCGTCGAGAAGCAGTCGAGTTTTCTTGATTTTCTTGGGTCCAACATATTTTTGATTCTGGTCATTAGCGGCTGTAACATCGACAAGTGGGACTTGCGGCTCTTCATCTTGAGATAGAAGGAGGCGAGAAAAAGACGTCGCTGGGCTGAAAGCGGCAGGAATGTTGGTCGTTCTACGCAAAGTGGAAGGAGGTATATTCTCTGAGCAAAGTCAGTAGTGTTTAACTGTCGTTAAACTGCCGCTGAACCTTTATCCCGATCGGAGTCCGCCTTCAGATGCCATGAGAAAATCGCTGAAGTTGATTGGACTGGGCTTACCTTTCTCTTTCTCGGAGTGCTGGGAGGTAGAGATTCACTCCTGGGCCTGGGGAGCTCGTCTACTAGTCCCGCATCGAATGCGACGTCGCCACCAAGATCGAGGTCCATCGGAATATCCCCATACTCGTTTACTGGGTTGTCGAACTGCACGTCGCTATGGAATGGCGTCAACCGGAATATATGGAAATACCGAGTTGGCTCACTTTGCATTATCGGCAAAAATCCCCCAGCCTTCTCCCAACTCTTTCGCTAAATCATCGCCCAGACCTTCGCCGATATCCAACCCATCCGGGGCGGCCAAAAAAATATCGTCCAATACGAAACCTCCGCCGTTTTGAGAGGACGACGGGTCGATACCGTTTCCATTGAACGATATATCGAAGGAATTGGAGAGTAAGTGGTCGTGATGCTCTTTCAGGGTGTACAGATCCGCCCTAGGGTTTTCAGCGGGTTGGGGAGCTTTGTTTTTGCGACTTGACTTCTTTGATTTGGTTTTAGGATCGAATTCTTCTTCGCTTTCGACGTCTTCAAGTTTGGATTGATCTAAACTTTCCGTAAGTGGTGGCCACGCATTCATGGCACGGAGTGTCACCTCCAATATTAAGGTATTCGTCCCAATCCTTCAAAAGAATGAGATGATTGAATGTGCCGTAACGTTTGCAGCTGCTTACGGCGACAAGAGCATCAAAATCTATAAGGTAGGCAGCGCTTGGATCTTTGGCCAAGGTGACAGCGGACGGCCTATAGCACTAAATCGATGCAATACAGAGTGGCCAGAGAAAACGAACCGAGCAACGGGTTGCGCCATTTGTAGATCTTCTCCTGAAGAAATGGACTGCATTTGTTGCACGGCCTTCTTGAGGGAGGCGACGCAATTCGATACGTCTGTCATAAAGATTTCTTGTTTCACTAGTAAATCCCAAGTTGTGAGTTGATTTGCGAATAAGCATGGAAGTCTGTACCCTTATAAACTCTAGATGATTCTACTCAGAGCAACCAAATGTTGAGATAAGTAACTGTTCTTACCGTGCAACACCAATCATGAGATTACTCGAAAGCCTGGAGCGACATTGAACCTAGGGTGAAGGAAGAGGATACCGCTTGCCTTAATGCCAAAGGCTCTGCCGGAGTGGCTATGAGACCACATAACTGGGATATATCGGCGGTGAGAACTGATCGCTTGGGGAGTTTCTTGAAGGTAGTTTTGGACCCTAATGTTGCGGCCAGCCTAATATGAGGTTTAGCGTCTGGGCAAGTCCGTTCGCGACGATGAATTACCAGAGAAGACCGAAGCCACTGTCACGTTTGGCCAATAGTTCAGGGGAAAAGAACATATTAAAGGAAAGGAACGGAAGTAACCTAGGATAGTGTGAGCGTTCTAGCTAGTAGGACAGTATCAAAGTTCAGAGTGCTCACAGCTCGTTAGGTTGAGCGACAGAGATTATATGCTGCAATGAGGAGATACAGTGATTAGAGCAATATTAACGTCGAGTGCATGAAAGAAGGAGAGCGAGAGCGACAGAGCCAAAGTTTGACTAAAGCCGGAGTCTGAATATGGGCCGGCTATTCAAGCCGTAGCCCCAAACAGCAACTTGATACACATATAGGGAAAATACCAAAAATACATATATTATATCATTCTGGTTCATCCCCGCTTTCTAGTTGCCACCAAGCGCGCAAACAACTCTTCCAGGCCGCCCACCCACATAAACTTCTCTTCTTTCCTATTACCTTGCTCGTCTACCCAGACAATAGTGAGTGCGGTAAATAACCCGCTCTTCTTCTTGACTCCTCGAAGATTAGCAAGAGGAATCTCGAGTTTAGCCGTCGAAGCCATGAGTGGCGTAAAATACAATGTTGCCGTGGTCAATGTAATTAGGCCCGGAGCAGATATGTGTTGTGCAGGAAATGCTTCAACACGATCAATAATTGGACATTCGGCGAAACAGAGAACGTACTATGCGTTTCAACTGATTCTTGTAAATTGGTTCGATTCGTGCCATTTTGAGGCCGCTATACAGTGACAAAGTTGAGCGAGGAATTTCGATATGATCAGCCTATAGCTACATACCTGCCCGGCAGTGAGGATACGTTTCCCATCTTCCACCCAAGACATTCCAACGGCAGCGCGTTCACCCCATTTTTTCCAATTGACGTCCTTGTCCTTTGCTTGGGATTGCGATTGCACAGCTTCGTTATGTTTTCCGTCCCCGCCCTCCTTTTTTTTGTCGTGGGCCTTGGCCCTTGACGGTCGGACTGGTCGAATGGGAAGTCCAGCAGCGACACGTTGCGAAATGAGTTCCATCGCATATTCGGCATCTGTCGGGACATCGGCAAATGCGGGAGGCAACCTATACAAAATATTATTATCGTCCCTCTAATTCAGCGCATCTTACTTGGCACCGGGAGGAAGTGCTGCAATTACAGGGGCAGCGTGCCAGAACAGAAAGCCGCCTATAAAACAAAAGATCTTTGCGAGATATTGCGCAGGCGCGACGAGTGTGAGAATGAACAAGAACATCAAGACCTATAACCTATCAATCAGGGAAATTTTTTGGGATAGTTTGAATGGAAGAGAAATACCAGGCCATATATCCTGGAAGAAGCCGGTCGGCGCCATATAAAGATACTACAAAACTTGTGAGACCTCACGTCCTTAGGTGGAGTAGGTAACTCGAGACTTTTTGACCCTCTCATGAAGATCCGATATTTCAGCCAGCGCTTGCAGCACCGTCCGTTTGACATCATTCTCCTGGGCATTTTCAACCGGATCCTCCGAATCCAGGACAGTGTTGATCTCTTGCTCAGAAACCTGATCATCCGATGGTGGGTCTCGAGGTGGATGAGCCCGTGTTTTATCGCGTGCGAGCTTCTTGACCTTGGCCGTCTTGGGTTTATTAAACACCCTGAAGATTCGCCATAATTCTTTGACCCCCAAAACCGAAGACGCCGAGAATCTCGTTGAAAGCTCTTGTCCGAACTCGGCCGCCCGGTCGATTTCATCCCGATGCGCCTTCAGCTCTCTTAAGGTGGGATAGGACAATAACCTTCGTCGGGCAAGAGAATAAAGGATCCGGAGAAAGAGGCACGGGAGGAGGAGGTTTTGATACCACAAACTCCAGAACACCTGATTTTTAGCATTACATGTCGGGCAATTTCTGAGATTCGAATTTAGACTGACGACACAATAAAACGAGCTTTTCCGCTTGTCCTTCCACGTTGCAAGGTTGATCAAGGACGCAAAGAATGGGCCATATACGGGCTGAATGGCCAAGTAAAGTCGTTGCGTCGTGAGCCTGAGACGTCCGAGTGTGAACAAAGGAACTGGAGGAGAAGACGTGGGGAGAATAGGAAGCAGGTATCGCTGACAAACGGTGCTTAAGATCAAGAAAACTCATGACTGGGAGGCTGTTGACTGACTAGTGCAATTTCTTCAGAGAAACTCGCCGGCAGGGAAGATGGACTTGATATAACTGGAGCGTCGATAGATGTCCAGTCAATATCATCCGTTTGCGAAAGATTCGGTGTCGCGGTAGCCATGCTAGGGTCGAGCCGAGCATCAACGGTGTCGTGCAGCTGAACCTCGGTAACATACTACACATGAATTAAGATTTATGCAGAAAAAACGACGGACGGAGACTCAACGGCAGAGAAAAGGCTCAGAAATCGATCAATTTCTTCACCGTCATACAAGTCTCGAAGCTGTTGCTCGGACAAGTGCCTCTCGATAGTATCGGCATCTTCTGTATCCAAACTTGAGGGATATTCTCCAATTACGGAGTTCGTCCTGGGAGGAAGGGGTGGTGGTATAGAGGACATGGTGGACGTGGGAGAGGAAACGAGGAGCAGACGCGTGAAAAACGCGCTAATGAAGCAGCCATGATGTAATGAGGTTCGCCCACGTGACGTCGGTGCAAACAACCACCAACGCGTCGAAGTTGAACATTCGATCGTCCACGCCGGCACTATGCAGCAGCCAGGTGTCCTCGAATGGTGCAACTCAACGAGGTTCACCATGGTAAATGATCCTGGAAGACAACTATTCCAGGACCAGATACACACCCATGGCTTTCTCTTTCTGAACGACTACTTGGACAACATTCTCGCCGGCCCTCGTCGAGAGTAGGCTCGCCATTATCATCTGTGTCCGCAGAGTACTCAAAGCGTTTTTAGCCCCCTCATTGAGCTTGTGAAAACACCAGGTCGCAAGAAGACCACAAGCAAGAGGCCAGTGGCAGCCACATCTGGGTTGAAGAATGTTACCGTGTCTCTGGAGGTGCTATCTTTTCCCGCTGGTTCAATTCTATGCTCATGAAGTTCAGGATGACAATGATGCCGGTTCAAAGGAAAATGTGGTCCCTGTCAACAGTTTCCACCGCGCATTATTACAAGCGAAAGAGAAATCGCCTCCACGCGAAGTTCCTCCGCAGGAGAGCCATCTACGCGAAGTGCCATTTCAAACCAATCCGAATTCTCTCCCACCGCAAGCAAGTCACCCCCACAACCCCGTTCACATTCCCAGTGAGGCGTCATTGCACATCAAGGAGGTGGCCCCGCCACCCCGAAGTCATGTCCACGAGGCTCCTGATTTTTCCAAAGAATTGTCTAGCGGTCCCATAGTACCGGCACATCCTGTACTCGATGCGACTGTTCGCATTCCATCTCCTCCGATCACGGTTGTCTGCAACGACGAGTTCGTCGAACAGCCGGCAGTGGTCGAGCCCCAGTCCCTGGCTGCGATATCTACCGAACAGAACGACCTGTCGATGATTGTAGAAGATGACGAGACGGAACGCAGTCGCGTTTCCCTACAAGGTAGCCAGGCAAATGTACCTGCACCCGACGTTGGACAAGAGACTGCCCTGGACGACAACTTCCCGGGAGCGATTACCGCCACTTCTTTACCGGCCACTGATACCTTCCACACCATCCCCCTGTCCCCAGCCCGTCCTGCGGAGCCTTCAAATTTTGCTCCTTCTCCTGCAACCTCCCAACGCCGATCGCCTCCCCCCCCGAGTCCCCAAGAACCGCCCCTTCCCGAAACTTGGTCCGAGACTCGGTCTCCAGCAGAAAGTCACACTATGCCACTGCCGCAGATACCCCCTTGGCACAGTCGAGAGGCCTATTCCGACATGACGGAACCTCTCCCCGCGGTTACTGAGGAAGCGAACAATATCGAGATGGTGGATGTGGCTGCCCAGGCTCCCCATGCGTCGCCGAAAGGTCTCGCGCATAAAGCCAGTGCACCGTCCTTCCCATCCCTCCCATCTCTCCCACTCCCGTTCCGAAAGTCTATCCGAGTCCCGTCGGACCCCGCAACAGCCCATGGTAATCTTGGAGCTGCTACGCCCGGAGGGGCCCTTGGAGGTAAACGGACGTCGTGGCTAATGAGGGCGCGAGAGGTCAAGGCTTTGGAAATTACGGTTAAGAAACCGATTCCTGCTCCCTCCCTTGGCCCTGGTGTGTCAAGCGGCAACAAGAGGAAAAGCGGAGACATGTTTGGAATGACCGCGGTGACGGGATTAGAGGAAGACGAACGCAAACCCAAGGCAGCTAAAACCGCTGAGGGTGATGTAGCTCCTATGAGACAAAAAACACCGGATAGCGTCAAGCCAAAAGCCGAGCGGGATCTAGAGCAATCGCGTGCGCAGCCTCAGAAGGAGCAGGAGGGTCTGCTAGTTCAACTCAAGCGCACTGTAGATGGGCTCGGCTCTGGATTCGGGAAGAGCATGGGGAAGTCTCTGGGAGGAGCCGCCGCCACAAATGCCCTTGCAGAAGCGCGCGCTGCTGCTGAGGCGCGTCTCGTCGAACGCCAACACAAGGAAGAAGAAGCTACAATGGCATTGGAAGCGCCAGTGACTGCACCGACTCGGACCTCTACGGAACATGCACCAGCTTTCCATTCGTCTCATAGTCGTTTGAGCGTCTCCGAGTTGGTGGTTACGTCTCCGGAAAACCGAGGCAAAGGTAAGGAGGTCAGTGCTCGCGCGCAGGGCACCCTCGCTCCCGCACAGGATACACATCTTGATGAGAAAAACGCGAATACCACTCCTGCATCTCCTTCTCCTGTTTTCCGCCTGGTTCCGGCCCCAGTTTTCAATAAACCCCCACCTGTATTCGTGCCACCCGCCCCTGCCCCTACCAGTGAGCCCTCGACCTTCAAAATGCCAGTCACTACGGCGTTTTCTAAACCTGCATCTATGGCGCTGGGGCTCGCGCCACGACTGCCCTCGCCTAAGCAAGCTGTACCCTTATCCGCTCAGTCTACTCTGGAAAGCATACGCTCCGATCGACTGTTCGATAGCCAGGATGATGCCCCTGCGTGGATGCCCTCTACTCAAGACACTGAATACACCTCCGGGTTTGGTTCGCAGTCGCAGTGTTCTCCGACCCATGGGGGTATGACGGAGTTGGACGACGACGATAGCTGGCCGTTGGCGGAGAGAGTCGGTAGGGGGTGGTTTGGCCTAAATGCCAAGGAAGATACTGGCACCACTTGGAGTTCCCAGCCAACCCAGAGCCAGAGAAGTGACCTAGGAGCTATGCCACTGGATGGTGACACAAGTTTCATACCACAGGATGAAACGGGGCTCATGCAGGGCGGGTCGAACCTCAGTCATACCAACGACCGAGAATTCCATCCGCAAATCCCAGGGTCGTTCCGCATGGACCTGGATGATGACGAAGAGTACGACGATGCTCGTGACGCCGCTTTCGACCAGAGTGTGCTGGGCGAAATGGAGATTAGTGTTTCCAAGTCCACAGTCAGTCTTGTCGAAGTACGTTCGGTCCTATTTTTGTACCAACTTCGGTCTGACGTCTATTTTCTCCAGCCGCGCAGCCAAAGCCAGATGTCCCAGATGTCCACCGCATCGTCCGCTTCCTCGCAGTCGCAAGGCGGGTTCCTTGGCCATGCGTCCAAGCTTATGAACAGCGTGTTGGGGACGAGCAAAAAGGGCAAGACTGAAGTCAAAAGCCTACAACTGGCCGCGATTGCAGCGAAGAAGGTATGTCATTCCACCTTTCATTCAGCCAGTTTCCAACTTTGGCACAAAGCAGCAAGAAGAGAAGGAGAAGAAAGCGAGTATGCTCAAGAACATGGAAGCTCGGCGCCAAGCCCATTTGCAACGCAAGGCCGAAGAAGAGAAAGCCAAAGCTCAGGAGGAGGAGAAAAAGCTCAAAGAGGAGAGGGACCGTCTCAAGAAGGAACGCGAAGAATATACAAACAAGCAACCACTGCCGGCGAAGAGCGTCGGATCCAAGAAGGTACATCGTACGACCAGAGTGTTGTTCAGCCTTCTCATTGTTCGTTTAGCAGGACGAAGAGAACGGGAAGAAACGCAAAATAGTCGGAGAGATGGACAAGAAGCCCGAGTTGAAGAAGCCTACGCTGAAACAACCTGCGCTCACTTCGTCCATCAGTTCGAAACTATTCTCGAAGAACCCTGTGACAAAGCCTCCGCAATCTGCACTTGCGTCGTCCGCGACATACAACACCGCGTCGAGCAGCAAGCTTACCGAGAGTAACCTTGCCAAGTCGCAAGGTAAAGGAAAACTTCCTGCAAAGAACATGCCGCCGGAGGACGACATTGCGCAACCCTCGGTGCTTTTGCAGAGCCAGATGGCTGCGCGGGCGAAGGCTCAGATGCAGGCTGCGATTCCGACACCCTTCGTCGTCCCCAGCGAAAGCATCGAATTGCCGGACATCAACAGCGAGTATTCTGATTCGGACGATGAGGACCGACCTCGGACGTTCGATCCGCCTTCGTGGGCGCAGGATGCGATGTTGCAACACGCTTTGGAGATCCAAAGCACGATCAACCCGGACGATATCTTTGGTGCTGTACGGCCCTTGAGGATGGACGAGGTATTCCGGAACAGAACCGGGCGCTTCCGAGCGCGCACAAGCTCCGCGAACTGGACCGGCACAGATCGCTTGACGGTTGAGGAGGAACGCGAGTACGCCAGGAGAATGGGATTCAGGTGATGTTGAGGAGCGATTTATTTTATTTCATGTCCACTACTACTGTACATACAATATCCAGAAGAGATGAATTTCCGTGAGAGCGGCTGACCCGGACCGAGAGAGATAATGTCGTATTACTATTGGGCTGTGTTTGGCTTCCGCTTTAACGCTTTGACTTGAAACTGAACCTGAATTCTACTGTGCCACCTAGGCCTCCAGTCCCTTGTCCTACCATGACTTCCTCTTCCTCCTCATCGCCAGAAATATCCGCTGCAGCAAAGACAGAGCCTCAAGACCGGTTCTCGTACAAACGTGCGACGCACGAAGAAGTACTAGAGGATCTCTCAAGGTACGAGTCTATTCCTGATCGCGACCTCCTCGGTGACTGACACGGTGCGCATTGAACACAGTCGCTTCATCCTGAACCTCCCGGACGAAGAGCTGGCGTCGCTGGAGCGCATATGCTTCCAAGTGGAGCAAGCGTACGTGCTAGCCTCTGGGGTCAAGTCAACCACTGATAGCCTCCGACAGACATTGGTTTTACGAAGACTTTATCCGTGAAGAAAACCCCAAGTTCCCTTCCCTTCCCCTCAAGAAATTCTCCGCCATGTTATTCCGCGCATGTCCCATGCTTCACCAATGGAGCCACGACCACGAACACGCGTTCAACACCTTCATGCAGTACAAGACCCGGGTGCCTGTATGCGGCGCAATCATGCTCAACGATACCTGGGAGAAGGTGGGCTTGTTGTCGTTATCGTGGGAGTTAATTTGGTTAAATTGCCACCGCTTTAGTGTGTCCTTGTAAAAGGGTGGAAGTCGTCCTCTGGTTGGGGCTTCCCCAAGGGCAAGATAAACGAGGATGAGCCAGAGCATAGTTGTGCGATACGAGAGGTCTGTGGTTGACATTTGCCTCCCGGTCTATGACCTCATTGCAGCGGTTCAGGTGCTCGAGGAAACGGGGTACAACTTGGCTAGCCAGATCAACAAAGACGACGTGATAGAAATGTCTATCAGAGAGCAGAAGATTTCATTATATATAGTTCCTGGAGTACCGGAAGACTACCCCTTCAAGACCAAAACACGAAAGGAAATCAGCGTAAGAGACCGCCGTCTCGTTGATCTACATGCCATGGGTCTGATCATACACTTGGGCTACGCAGAAAATTGAGTGGTTCCAGTTGACAGACCTACCCACCTGGAAACGCAACAAAGCTGCTTCGGGCAAGTTTTACTTGATTTCTCCGTTCATTGGGTATGTTTGAACTTTTCATCCTTGTGTCGACTTATATCAAGACCCCACAGCGCTCTGAAAGCTTTTATTAACGAGCGGAAACCGCGCGCTCAACCGCGCAAAGGGCCTAAACTCAAGAAACCGATCCAGAACGGCGCTAATCATACCCGTAAAGATCCGCCCCCCCATGTTCCGTACCATGATGCGACTCAAGAGTCGAGCTCTCAATCCTCCTCTGTCGATAACGGCGACCCGCACACTCCTTCCCCGCTATATTCCAGTGCCACGGCCGCTCCAGCCACACATGTGGTCCAGGACGAATCCGCGCTGGACTCGGAATCAATGGATCCTCATTTTGCAAGGCTTCTCTCTTCATTAAGCTTGTCTGCAGCCGCAGTAGCGAGCGGTAAAGACGTGGATCCACCTCTTTCCATCAAGACGGGCGAACCCGTTCTGGAGCCTTCTACCCCAGTTCCAGTGACAGCATCCTCGTCCGGCTCACAGCCCCAACCGATCCGTACCAATTCGAACTGGTCATCATCCACACCTGCCGCTGGACGCGAGCAACCATCATCGCAATCCGAAGACGAAGTTTTCCCCGTCATTACAGGACCTAAATCTCTACAGTCGCAGTCATTACAGCCCCGGACGTCATTCCAGTCCCCATCTCCGCTCATTCTAAGCAGCCCCCGATCAAATAGCACAATTAACGCGTCGGAACAACAGCCGTCTGCCGGTTCCGAAGCACCCCCCTCAGCAACTTGGCCGACACACGCCCTGCGAGCATTAGGCTCACGACGAACCTCGAGTACGGCAGACATTTCTCCGTATCTCGCGCGATCAAGTGAGGTTCCCGGCTCTGCGAAGCGATTGAAGCAGCTAGCGCTACTGGAGTCGGTCGCAGACGAGTCGGCGCGAATGCAGTTGCCGCGATCGCCACCTGCTCCAATGGCGAACCAAGTTCGGCCGAACAGCGCTGCGATTCCCCACTATTCTCTACCTTCTACTTCTGTTCCACCGCCGCCCATCTTTCCCCACCACGATCCGATGCAGGTGCTGTATTCGTCAGGACAGCACGCACCGCCGCCGGCACACGGGTTCAACGGGATGCACGACCCCTTCCAAGTTCGGCCGTGGACGAGCCAAGCGTTCCACATGGGGCCAATGGGCGGCCCGCCGATGCACCCTGCAGGCCCGTCGAGGATGAGCATGTCCCAGAGCCAACTGCTGACGCTGATGAACAACGGGGGGCCACGAGGACCGCCGATGGGGCCGCCGCCGCCGCCGTACGCAGGACCCGCGATGGGGCCGCCACGGGGGTACTTTACGCCGGCCCCGCTGCGCGCCCAATTTCCTGCAGGCGGAATGGTTCCGCCTCTGTCTGCACCCGCGATGTCGCCGGGATTCGCGGCGAACCCAGCGTTGCTATCGATTCTGAACGGGGGGCGCACTTAGCGATGTATAGTAAATAAATATAAGATTGGATCCATAGTTTTGTTTGAATATATGGGGCGGGGGAAGCGAATGATTGTAAGCGCGGTTGAAGCGGAGCATGCAAGTCAAGTCTGAGATCAAACTCATTGAGATCAAATCCGGCTTCTTTCGAAGCAACCCATTGCGCTCGCGAGCCCGCTGCCTTTCGCTTCCTCCACACTCCCATGTACTAGGTGTCGCTGAGGATGCTCCCTTGGCCATGTACGCGACATCCCCGGCCCCGCATCCCCTCCCCGTGCACAACCCGTACCCAAATGTCTCACCTCGCAGGCAAATCCCCCCCCAGCGGCCCCCAAAGGCCCCTACAATCATCGTCGGCGTCCCTGCCGTCCATATTCACAACAACCAGCTCGTCGCAGGCAATTCCCAGTCCCGTGCGTCTTTTCTTTGCTTTTTGATCCTTTTTCACCTCGGCCAGGCTCGACGCGCTCGTACACGGAGCTCAAGAGCCTCGGTGACGGCTCGTTCGGCACCGTCTGGCTCTGCGATTGGCATGGGACCCTACCCCCCAATACCCCGCTCTCCCCGATGCAGTGTGGCGCCGGCGCGAAGCCAGAGTGGGCCGGCAAGCGCCTGGTGGCAGTCAAGCGGATGCGCAAAAAGTGGGAGGGCGGCTGGGACGAGTGCCAGAAGTTGAAGGAGTTAGAGGTAGGTCTTCCCGCGTTTGTCTTGGCCCGCGTTGACGCGCCACAGTCGCTGCGTGCTATCCCGTTTCACCCCAACATCATTCCTTTGTACGATTTCTTCCTCCAACCCGACACCAAGGAGCTCTACTTTGTCTTTGAGCCCATGGAGGGCAATCTCTATCATCTCGTAAAGGCCCGCAAGGGTCGTCCTTTTGCTGGCGGTCTCACATCCTCCATCTTCCGCCAGATGGTCTCCGGTCTCGAACACATACACAGTTCTGGCTACTTTCATCGCGACATGAAGCCCGAAAATGTTCTTGTTACAACCACTGGGCTCTTTGATTATGCATCCGTTTCGCCTAATGCTCCACCCAACGCGCCTCCTGAGAAGGATGTCGTTGCCATCATCAAGCTCGCAGACTTTGGGCTTGCCCGTGAGATCCGAAGTCTCCCCCCTTACACGGAATATGTTTCAACCCGCTGGTATCGAGCACCAGAGGTCTTGCTCATGAGCAACAACTATTCCAGTCCCGTCGACATGTGGGCTTTGGGTACGATCATGGCCGAACTGATAAACCTGCGACCACTGTTCCCTGGTATGGACACTATGGATCAGCTGGCCAGGATCTGTGATATACAAGGCGATCCGAGCGACGTCTACGGCTTCGACGCACACAACAATCCTGTAGGCGGTGGCCCGTGGCCTCGGGGAATTCAGATGGCGGCTTCTAACGGGTTTGCGTTTCGCAAGGTGCGTTTCCCTGACTATTTATGCTCTAGTTTGTAATTCACAGACTGCCTAGACCCAGCCTAAAAACATCTATTCCCTCTTTCCAATAGAGCCGCATTTCCCCGCTGTACCCGTCTCCCTCGTGCATTGTATCCGGGACCTCCTCAAGTACGAACCCGCAGCGCGATTGACAAGTCGTCAGTGTCTCGACCATCCTTATCTGCGTGAGACCACGCCCCGGAACAATATCCCTCTACCTCCAGGTCTACGTGTGGCAGCGAGTGCACCATCGCCCCTTCGTAGCGCTGTCTCGTCCACCACTTCTTCTAACTCTTCCCGCTCACCCGAAGTCGACTCAATACCGAATGGCCACCGCATATATCTCCAGCCCGCCACGTTAACGTATCCATCCTCTCCCTCCACCAAGGCTTCCGAGTATGCCCACGATGTTCGGATGTACCACCAGCCATCTCAGAACACGTCCGGTTTCATCCAGGAAGAGCGCCGCAGCCAGGCTCTAGCCTCCTCTGTTTGGACGGACGGAGACCGTGCGCAGGCCAACACAGACTACAATATGGATGTATCGCCCGACTCTGAGCCCTCTGATGAGTATCCGATGGACATTCAGAGCTCACCGATTGTGCAGGAGTTCCCCAATCGGCCCCATATCACCGAGCCGATGCACGATGCGCCGAATGGCATCCACGCGCACGACGTCGTCCAGTCGCAAAACAACAAGTTGGGCAAGCTCGGGTCGCTCGGCTTTGGCAAGAAGCGCAGTGGGTGGGGGCTCGGCGGCATGTTCGGTGGCGACAAGTCGCATCAGAATGGGCTGCCGCCACTACCGCCACTGGAGGAAATCGCCGTCGCCTCCACCTCGACGCCTTCACTCAAGCGCTCGCAGACTTCGAGCTCCGACAGCAAGTCTCTCCGCGAACCATCGCCCATACGCGAAGCGCCGCGGCATCTTGATGCCAAGAAGAACAAGAAGGAGGCAGAGCGGATCCAACGTGAGGCTGAGAAGCAGCGGCGCGCGCTCGCGGTGAAGATGCAGCGCGAGCAGGCGCGGGCAGTCATGCAGAAGCGGAACCAGATGACGCAGGATGCAGCACGACAGTTTGAGTGGGACGGCTGGACGCAGCAGCGGCTGGAGTGGGACGACAAGGGCAAGCAAGCGGCGTCGGGCCCCGTGCGGCAGAATCAGGCTGCAGAGGCGCCCGCGACGACGGTCAGCGCCGCCGCGGGCCGATTTGTGCCCCAGTCGCACCAAGCCGAGGGCCCTAATGTGGCAGACTGGCGACGGGATACGGAGCGAATGGCCAAGGCGCGACGGCGAGAGTTTGACGACGACCACTCAATGTCGTCCTCGGATGTGCATAGTATCGGGCGTATGTCAACAATATCTTTCGCGACAGTGGACAGTGACCCCGGACCTTCACGAATACGAAACCGGCCGAGTTTGCTGGGGATGAGTCGGATGCCGAGTTCATCGTCGCTGCAGACGTCGTTCGACGAATTCGGGCCAGATTATCCGTCGTCGCCCAGATCGTCGAATTCATTTTCACTAGATGGGCAGCTGGCACCAGACGGGCCGCTCTCCGGGAGCATGTCCCCGCCGCTTATGCAGATGCTTTCGCTTTCTCCCTCGCTCTCGCCGTCGCTTTCGCCTTCGCAGTCGCCATGGCTGCATCCTCAACCGGATGGGCGCAGCGTTCCGTACTCGCAACATTCTCCCCTGCATCCCCGCACGTCGCCTATGAACGATGCCAGTGGGGCAATGCTGAGGCGCTCGCATAGTCCGTACGCTCACCAGCCAAGTTCGGCAAAATCGGCAATAAATCCAATGTTTGCCGTGGTGCGCTTGGTTTTCGCTCCTCATACGAGACATGTTTTGACAATTCTTTTTTAGCCGCCACTACCTGGACAGCCACCACAGTCCGATGCGTCGTCGGTGCTGCCCCCGTTTTCACAGCTGGATGCTATGGCGGGAGGCGAGTACGGCACGCTGGCTCTCCCTGTACATTTGCGACTACCTGAAGCTGGTTGACCCCCTCCGCACCCTGTTTTCATCGTCATCTCTTTTTTTGGACGTAGACGCCGGCCATCACACTCGTTCATTTTCTTATTCTCTTTTTCTCATCATCATATCGTTTGCACTCGCATTCTGCTCTCATGCACATTGGTCACACTCATTTCAGCTCCCCTTGTATCGGTTCTACTCCATCGCATCTCGCTGCTTGAACTCTTCCGCTCAACGCTGCACTGCATTGCACTTAATCGACCGCACGCTATTTCTTCTAATCTGGGTTGACCTTTTTCTACTCGCCATTCGACCACCATAGCTTAACCTGTTGTTTTCACTAGTCTAGTTGCAAGCAAACAAGCACATAGTATTAAGTAGAACGACTATAACTTGTATTTTTACGCTCTATTGTGAGCAAGAGAACCAAATATAATTGGGATTCAATGTACATTTGTGGGACATCTAAGTATGGCGCATCAATGGTGATGGTGCACTTGCTCGAAACGGAGGCCGCTGAAGATATGTTAGCTGGTTGGAGCGGGAGAGAGGGAGCTTTACCAGTAACTGAATAAGAGATTAGATGTCAGTAAGGATGAACCGAGGAAGAATGGACTGCATACCCGCACGAACGAGGACCTGGCAGATCCTGGAAGGAGAATTAGTTAATCAGGGTGCAAGTAAAGCAGATAATGCCCGACGAGGTTGATATAGATCTTCGGGTGACCCAGAGGTCCTCCGCCTGCACAAATTAACGAAAATAAATGGGTAATGTGAGAGATGCTCACCGCCGTCACAGACCGCTCTGCGGCCGTCAACCATGTTTACTGGGACGTCGTTTATGAGTGCCATAGCGCTGAGAGGGTTCGGCTGGAGCTGCATGGCGGTCTGCTCGAAGCGTGGGCTGCTAGCAGGGCCAGGACGAGGCTGCTGGTTTGTGGACCATGTAGCGGGAGCGTTGGGAGCCTGGAGAGTGGCTGGGGATGTTGGGGGTGCCTCCGCGGGGACTGAAGGGGTCGAGGATGCCACAGAACGGGTTTGGGGGCGGCGGGCGACGGCCAGAACCGCACGGCGTACTAGTAGCATGGTATTACAGGTCGACACGATCACGTTTATAGATGCACAGCCACACACGGTCTCGCCGCAGACGTCACGGTCATGTGTCCCACCGTCTGAGACCGTCCAGTCTGGAACAATCTACACTCTCGAAGAACTTGCTCCCACTCACCCGACACAATCCTGCGACGACTATAAAATAACCGGCCTAGTTGCTATTCCCCAACATGGCTTCCAACTTTGACTTTACCGATAAAGCACAAGAATCTCTCTCTGCTGCATTCCAGGCGGCAAAGGACTACGCGAATGCCCAGGTCCATCCTGTCCATCTCGCATCGGTTCTCCTCAATGAAGTCACTGCCGATACTATTCCAGGCGCCCTCCCCTCGGGCGGCCAAGGCACTTCTCTCTTCTCGTCTGTCATCTCCCGTGCAGGAGGCGATCCGGTACGATTTCAATTCCAAATTTATTCTATATACTCACTCTTTTGGTTCTAGACAATCGTAAAACGAGCAGTGCAAAAGGCTATCGTCCGTCTGCCCACCCAGTCGCCTCCACCAGATGAAACATCCTTGAGCTCGGCGACCCTCAAGGTTATGCGCGAGGCGCAGGCCTTGCAAAAGCAAATGCACGACTCGTATATTGCCCAGGATCATCTGCTTCTCGCGCTCCTCAAGGACCCCAGTATCGCTGCTATCCTCAAGGAGGCTAATCTCACAGAGGCAACTCTCAAAACAGCCATAGAGCAAGTCCGCGGCAACCGAAGGGTCGAGTCAAAGACCGCAGAACAGGGCTTTGACGCCTTGCATAAATACGCTGTGGATTTGACGTCACTTGCAGAGGAGGGCAAGATTGATCCAGGTATTACTTTCGCTTCATTTTATTGCTCAGAAGCTAACGAGCTCCTAGTCATCGGTCGAGACAATGAAATCCGACGTGTTATCCGAATCCTCTGCCGTAGGTGCGTTCTGTGAATTAGTCTTCATATATTTCGGTTCTGAAGAGGACCTAGAACAAAAAACAACCCCGTTCTTATCGGCGAGCCGGGCGTCGGCAAAACCAGTATCGCTGAAGGCTTGCACAAAGAATCGTGAATCGTGACGTCCCTGCAAGTTTGATATCACGTCTCTTCTCCTTGGATATGGGTGCCCTTATGGCAGGTAAGACTCATTCTTGAAGTCTTCCTTTAATGTGTTGCTAACGACGATATCCACAGGTGCCAAGTACAAAGGTTCGCATGATTTCTCCGCTTACTTTTTTGTTACCCGACGCTGATCTCTTACAAGGTGAATACGAGGAGCGGATAAAGGCGGTCCTCAACGAGGTCGAAAAGGCAGCCGAGGATGGAGGGCCGGGCGTCATCCTGTTCGTCGACGAGTTGCACCTCATCATGGCGGGGCGCGGCGCAGAAGGTGGTGGCATGGACGCCGCTAACCTGTTCAAGCCGCTTCTGGCGCGTGGAAAGCTACGATGGTCCGTTGTTCATATCTATCTTGACACATCAAAGATAAACTAAAATCATGTCTCGTTAAGCATCGGCGCAACGACACTAGCGGAGTATAGGAAATACATCGAGACGGATGCTGCGCTCGAGCGGCGGTTTGCGCAGGTCATTGTCAACGAGCCCTCGGTGTCCGAGACGATTAGCATTCTGCGAGGTATACGAGATCGTTACGAGGTGCATCATGGTGTGAGGATACACGACGGCGCGCTGATTTCCGCGGCGACATTGGCCCACCGTTACCTGACGTCGCGACGTCTGCCCGACGCCGCGATTGATCTGGTGGACGAAGCTTGTGCCTCGTGAGTGGTCCTCGTGTTTCGTGACATTTTTCTTGTGCTGAATATTGAATCT
This sequence comes from Mycena haematopus, assembly GCA_029281435.1. Classification (NCBI taxonomy): domain Eukaryota; kingdom Fungi; phylum Basidiomycota; class Agaricomycetes; order Agaricales; family Mycenaceae; genus Mycena; species Mycena haematopus. The sequence goes on from JARJCV010000084.1 coordinate 161,001, forward strand.
GGCTTCCTTTGACAGTGTGCGCGTTACGCGAGAAACAGAGCCCGAAAATATCGACAAGTTGCAACGGAAGAAGCTCGAGCTTGAGGTAGAGATCCACGCGTTGGAAAGAGAGAAGGATGCGGCGAGTAAAGAACGGCTTCAGTTAGCACGCAAGGCGATTGCAGATGTGGAGGATGAGCTGCAGCCCTTGAAAGCGGCGTTCGAAAACGAGAAGCGGAGGGGAGATGAAATCACCCAGGTCCGGCGCAAGATGGATGAACTGAAGGCTAAGGTTGAGGATGCCGAGCGGAGGTACATTTTATTTCATTGTCCGTGTTTTTGGCCACAGATGCTGACTTCAAACTCTATAGACACGACTTGCAGACGGCTAGCGACATCAAATATTATGCCCTTCCGGATCTCCAGAATCGCCTCCAGCGCCTAGAAGCCAAAAAGGCAGAGGAAGATGCGACCATGGATCCCGGTAGCGACACGGTCACGTCTGAGCAGATTGCGGAGATTGTGGCTCGCTGGACGTCGATTCCCGTCACGCGGCTCATGTCGAGTGAGAAGGAGAAGCTGCTCCGGATGGAGAAGGTCCTCGCAACCAGCGTCGTTGGGCAGACAGAGGCCGTGAAGGCGGTCGCCAACGCCATCCGACTCTCGCGGTCCGGCTTAACGAATCCCCAGCGTCCCATCGCCAGCTTCTTGCTTGCCGGCCCATCTGGAACCGGGAAAACCTTGCTTGCCAAGACGGTATGTTTTCTTTTGACAGTCGCAATTGTTTGAGTCAAATGCTAACGTAGAATTCTTCCGTTTAGCTCGCTACACTTCTGTTTGACTCGCCCGATGCAATGATCCGTATTGATGGGTCAGAGTATTCTGAGAAGCACAGTATCTCGCGGCTCATAGGATCCCCGCCGGGATACGTGGGGCACGACGCGGGTGGGCAGCTCACCGAATACGTGCGGCGCAAGCCGTACAGCATCGTCCTGATCGACGAAGTCGAGAAAGCCTGTAGAGGTACGAGTTTTCCTTTGCTCGCGATCGTACGCAGTGCTTACCCAAATAATTTTTTCCAGAGTTTGTGACGCTGTTCCTGCAAGTGCTCGATGATGGTCGCCTCACCGATGGTCAAGGCCGTATTGTCGACTTCCGCAACACCGTTATAATGATGACATCGAATCTGGGCGCGGCATACCTGACCGATATGGGCGAGGGAGCGGTTGACGCCGCGACGAAGAATCTCGTCATGGGCGCAATCCAAACGCATTTCCCGCCTGAATTCATCAACAGAGTGGATAGTGTTGTGATCTTCGTAGGCTCAATTTCTCTTATGTTACCCTATCATATGTTGATTTTCTTTTCTTTCTGTAGCACGCACTCTCGCGCCAGGACGTCTTGAAGATTGTCGACATCCGGCTCAAGGAGGTCGAGGAGCGACTCGCCGACAGGAAGATAACGCTCAACGTCAACCACGATGCCAAGACGTACCTCGTGTCCGTTGGGTGGTCGACGCAGTACGGCGCGCGCCCCCTCAACAGGGCGATTCAGACGGAGCTGCTGCATCCGCTGTCGATGATGATTCTGTCGGACCGGGTGAGGGACGGGGAGGTGGTCAAGGTGCAGTTTGATGGGCCGAGGAATAGGCTGGTCATTGTGCCGAATCATGAAGGGGTGGACGCGATGGATGTGGATGACGATGATGAGGATGATATTGAAATCGAGGAAATGGACTAAAGAGTAGTTAACAAAGCAATTGTATTACAACCTACCTACCTATCTGAACGCAATTGGGTAGCACGCTGAACGCAATATAGATTCTTAAAGCGTCTCAAATTTTGCGATTGTTGATCTGAGTCGGGGCTTGCCGAAGGAGTACCAACTGCCTCATGTCTACATTCGGGTCGTCGGCCCTCGCATCCAGTGTGGACTCTCGGCCCTCAAATGTTGGCTTCCATTCAGCTTCCAGCAAATAGACTCTAGTCATGAGTTGCTGATCGACTCCACTACGCTCGGGCCTCGAGTACATATACAGCGGTGAAATCCAGATTCAACCCAAGTATACACCAAGAGGATCTAGTAGAGTGTCAGCCTGACTTATCCGAAGTGCTCCGCAGGATTCAACCGAGGCGTCTGGACTGTGGACAGTCATCTCGCGACGGAGTTCTATCAGTACCGCAATCAAGAAGCTCTAAAAGACTGAGACTAGAACCACCTTGCGCCGACGTCGATTGAGAATCGCTGTGGAAGCAGTGTGAAGATGAAGCGGTACATGTAGAAGCGATCGAAGCTCAACAGATCCTGTTCTGCGGTTCCTTCTACAGGCTACATAGACTCATTCCTCCCGTGTCTCTAGCATCAGCTTGCACCCGGAAACATGGACGTTCCCCCCAGTTTGCACATCGCGTATGGGATGTACTTTGACGCCTTCTCGCTCGTTTCGCCGTTACATCTAGTGGTCCTGGGCCTCTTCATCCTCGGTGGTGTATGGGTGCTCAGCATCCAATCCAGCAGCAGAGACCGTCGGTCCGATGAAGAGTTAGTTGAAGGGGCAATCTTTGAACCATATACCGAGCTCAAGGATGTCGGCGACGCCATCCCAGTTCCCGTCCCCCCATTTCCCAATGGCAGACCACCAAGTCTCTCGTCCAAGTCCCCCACTATCCTCGTTGGCATCCCCTCCATTCATATCCACAACAACCAGCTAGTCGTCGGCTCCTCCCAGTCGCGTACGTCGGCTCTGTCCATTTTTTGGTCCTTTTTCACTGTTGACCAGGCTCGACACGCTCTTACACAACGCTCAAGAGTCTCGGCGACGGCTCCTTTGCCTCCGTCTGGCTCTGCGATTGGCATGGGATTTTACCCCCCAATACCCCGCTCTCTGCCATGCAGTGTGGGGCGGGGGCGAGGCCAGAGAGAGTGGGCAAGCGTCTTGTAGCAGTCAAACGAATGCGAAAAAGGTGGCCCAGCGGCTGGGACGAGTGTCAGAAGTTGAAGGAGTTAGAGGTAGGTCCTCCCGCGTTTGTCTTGGCCCGCGTTGACGCGCCACAGTTTCTCCGCGCAATCCCGTTTCATCCCAACATGATTTCTTTGTATGATTTCTTCCTCCAACCCGACTCTCAGGAGCTCTATTTGGTCTTTGAGGCCATGGAAGGCAATCTCTATCATCTCATCAAGGCCCGCAAAGGTCGACTTCTTGCTGGAGGCCTCGTGTCCTCCATCTTTCGCCAGATGGTCTCCGGTCTCGAGCACATGCACAACTTCGGCTACTTTCATCGCGACATGAAGCCCGAAAATGTACTTGTCACGACCACTGGGCTCCACAACTATGCATCGGTTTCGCCTGGTGCCCCGCCCAACGCTTTTGAAAAGGATGTCGTCGCCATCATTAAACTCGCCGACTTTGGGCTCGCCCGCAAGATCCAAAGTGTGGGTCCATACACGGAATATGTCGCAACCCGCTGGTACCGCGCACCCGAGGTCTTGCTGATGAGCACCAGCTATTCCAGTCCCGTCGACATGTGGGCGTTGGGCGCAATCATGGCCGAACTGATAAACCTGCGACCACTGTTCCCTGGTGTGGACACTATGGATCAGCTCGCCAGGATCTGTGATATACAAGGCGACCCAAGCGACGACTACGGCTTCGACGTGGACCACAATCCTGTTGGCGGTGGTCCTTGGCCTCGCGGAATTCAGATGGCGGCTTCTAAGGGCTTTATGTTTCGCAAGGCACGTTTTCGTGATTATTTATGACATCTAATCTAACACCTTCACAGACTCCGCCCAAAGATATATATTCGCTATTCCCAATCCAACCATATTTCCCTGCCGTCCCTGTCTCCCTCGTGCATTGCATTCGAGATCTGCTCAAGTACGAACCCGCTGCACGATTAACCAGTCGCCAGTGCCTTGACCATCCTTACCTGCGCGAGACTACGCCTCGCAATAACATTCCCGTATTTCAGTAACTCCAATGTGCACTTGCTCCCACTCTTCCCGTCATGACCTTACAACCGCCGGATATATGTATCAATAAAAAGTCCCTGTACTATAACTGCACGCAATTCAATCCATAATGACTGGCGAAACTTATGAACCATCGACCGTCGTCGTTACTATACTACGCTGCCGCCACTAGGATCTACAGTGATGACGTAATCACTCCAGCAACTCACCGTTGCACCATACAGACGGACGCGATCGGGCTCAACACATCCTATCCTCAAGCTACACCAGGTTATTTCTCACAGACTACAGGCTATAAGCGTCGAGCTTTCGACCGCCGATATGGATCTTGTAACCAGTTCGCACATTGCGCTCGGGATTTCCATCGGCCTGCTCGCCTCGTTCATACAAAGTCTCGGACTGACTATCCAACGAAAGAGTCACGTCTTGAACGAGACTCTCCCGGAGTGTGAACAACGTGTGGAGCACCGCCGACCGTCCGTTTCTCTCTCACCACTCTCATAATACCAACGAGGCTAATGCTGGAGCAGGCTGTGGCTCCTCGGCTTTGCTATCTTCATCTCATCTAATATAATAGGGTCTCTGGTGCAAATCGCTTCCCTCCCAGTCGTTATTCTTGCCCCACTCGGCGCTGTGTCCCTCCTTTGGAATGCATTCTTTGCTCGGCTCCTCCTTGGCGATGTGTTCTCACCCTGGATGATCCTCGGCACGCTCCTCATCGCCGGCGGCGCTATACTCATAGCTGTGTTCGGCATCGTTCCCGAACCGACACGGTCACTTGAGGACCTCTTGGAGTTGTTTAGCCGCCCCGCGTTCATTGTGTATTTTTCCCTTCTAGGCGGTGCGTTATTTTCCCTTGAATTTCGTTCGACTCTGAAAGACCTTCTTTCAAAAGCTGCCGTGCTGGTGTCCCTCGTCATCGTGCGTGATGTTTTCTGAACTGCGATCGTTGCTGAATGTGAAAATATTTCAGACACATGTCTCAGAGTTCTCCTTCAATCGCCGACTTGCACGAAACAACGTCAGTGCAGTTTCACCTCCGCGTACGAATTCCGCTCCTCTCCTCAACGTCCCAGAGAATCCATCGGTGCTCACGACCGGGGTGACGGACACTATTACCGATGCGATCACCACTGAACGGACTCCTCTCCTGGACCGCAAGTCCAACCCCTCCTCTGCCTCCGTAACGTCGTCCCGCTCGCCTTCGCGATCCCCGCGTCATCATGACACCCCTGAAACGCGCTCCGTCAACCGCACTCGACTCGCGCTCGCCATCTCATACTCTTCCGCCTCCGGAATTATCTCGGGAATGTGCCTGCTATTCGCCAAGAGCGGTGTCGAGCTGCTCTTGCTGACGCTACGAGGCCAGAACCAATTTTGGCGCTGGCAGGCGTGGGTCTTGGTTCTTGGCCTCGTGGTATTCGCGTTGCTGCAGCTTTGGTACCTACACAAGGCGCTTATTCTCGCCGATCCGACTTTGGTATGCCCGTGTGAGCAGTACCGTAGTGTCGAGGTGGAAATGTGGCTGATGCCTTTTATTTTATTTAGCGGCATTTTGTTTATACAACCTGTCGTCGATCGTGAATGGGTTGGTATACTTTAACCAATTTTCGCTGATTCCTCCATTGCATCTTGGGCTGGTGGTCTTGGGCATCTTCGTCCTTCTCGGCGGGGTTTGGGTGGTGAGCATCCACAGTGGGGGTAGTGACACGGACTCCTGGTCCGACGAAGAGTCCGTTGAAGGGGCAATTTCTGACGTCGAGTCGGAACCTCAGGATACCGCGGACGCTAACTACATGGCTCCGGACAACTCACGAGTGGAGGGCACCCGGCCCCCGCCGCCGTTCGCGCGTAGTAGGTCGGAGTTGAACGTCTACACCGCGGCGCCTGCAGCTGAAGAGGAAGCTGATCTACGCAGTCCTCTATCGACAATGTCTACTCCACTGCCGTCTACCATGTCCCCGCCCACGATGCGCGCCGGCGCAGGCCTCTACGGCCCCTCGCAGCGGCGGCCGCGCTCATCCCACACCCGTGCACAGACAGCGGCATCAATATACTCAGAGACCGCAAATACCCCAGTGCCGAACCCTGTCGCTGCGCTGGGAGCAGGGTTCCAGATTGGCTTGTCGCCGGTGAGCCCCGGGTTTGGGATCACACCGAGGCAGGTTCGAGAAAGGGGAAGGATTCCGAGCGGGTTGCATCAGTCGTATGCGTTTGGGGATGTGGTGCATCAGGCGCAAGCGGCGGTGACGGCGCGGCGGGCGAGGGAGAGGCGGCGGCGGACGGTGAGCGAGGGGGATGCAATGAGGACGAGGGGCCTGGGGTTGGAGAGGGCGGAGCTGTTGGGGGCTGGGTTGCCGCAGGACACGGATGCAGATGCGGAGCGCGTACGGAATCCGACGCGCGCGAAGGCGCGGTGGCGATGGTTGAGCATGCTCTTCTCGCGGTAATGCGACGCGCGACATACCTATTCCCACATACATATGATATCCCTGCACCTAATTTATGTACAACATAGATCCCGAAGAAGTACATTGCGCGGCATCAGTTCATTTCGACCCATTCATCGATCTTCTACGGTTATGCTATGGCTACAGAGTCCTTGTCGCTGTCGTATTATCCGTATGTACATGTAAAAATATCTATATACTAATTCTTAGAACATAGCGGCAGCCGCAATGAGAGTGAGAGCGACGACCGTGCCCTCAGAACCAAACGCCTTGACTGTCCTGCGACCCGCGTTCGAGGTTGTCTTTGGGGCGCCGTTCACAGCTGCCGCTCCGGTCGCTGCGGGGTTGTTGACAGCAGTGATCATCTTGGACGGCACAGCTGACACTGCACCGTTCAGCACCGACGATGGGGCTGCGACAGCCGGCGCCGCCATGACTACGTCGTGGCCTGTACGGTCCATTCATCAGGTTGTGTGGTTAACGAACGCGAAGAACAGCGCACAATAATAATAGTTCTGTGAGAAGTCAGGGGTCGCCCAAAACAATTGTACGACGCAGGCGCCGGGGGTCTGACACTTGGTGCCGATGGTCGCGCTGTCCGGGAGGGTGTACTTCAGATTCGTTTCTAAAGGAAGGCAGATAAGCAACACCGGTGTGATGTGGTGATCAGTAGAGACGTACGGTCAGCAGGGGTCGGGCCTGAGGTTGGGCAGAAGTCGTCGAACGTGGCAAGGAAGCCGCCGACAATAGTGCCAGAACCACCCGTGGTCGTATCGACGAGCGAGACATTTGCGGGCCCACCATGCGGGATAGTGCAGTCGATGCTCATCTGCATGTTTTGGGATGGCTGGACGGTGAGGAGGTTGCTGGCCGGCTGATCTGAGAAGAGCATGCCCCTGCAGAGTGTTGCTGTGCAACCAGCGTTAATGGGCTCTTGCTCTTCAATGTGACCTGTCTGGTCGCTTTGCACGGACGCGAAAGATGGAGCGCCGCATTTTTGCTCGAAGGCTGGACCGGGCTAAAAAATGAACGAGGTCATCGATAGTTACTTGCTTGGATAGTTTTGGACGCACGATACGGATGGGAGGGCTGGATACACGGGCGTGGGCAAGCGCGGAAGGGACACGCGCGAAGAAGAGCAGGGCAAAGGCGGCAGCAGCTACGTAGACCATTTCTTGGTTTTTTTACGCAGGTAACTTGACTATAGAAAAGCGTTGGAGACTAGCTCAAAAAAGACACCAGGTCAAGAGGAAGGCGGCAAAAGGAAGGAGAAGATAGAGGGAGGAGGGTAAGACCAGTCCACTGATTTGCAGTTTCGTAGCTCCTCATTGGCTTGGCAACTCAATCAGATTTAGCGCAGCGCCAAGACAAGATGCGTTCTGCATGCTGATTGGCCTGCGAGTTAGTAACAAAGTTTGAGCGACACTTGGTGCACGAACCAAGGGGGTGCGGGCCGGACAAGCCGGGACCTAGGGCAGGGAGGGTGGTCGGCCAAAAGGTCAGTAAAAAAAAAATAATGACCCCCCCTGATTCAAGTTGAATTGGGTTGTGGTGCATCCTAATGGGTTCCAAAACACTCTCTGCCACTTATTTGGCTTAGATTGAGCATTTGGCGGTGGCCGATCACTCTTGTTCGCTATTTTGTCCCGTTTTGGATGGATCGGCCATCAATGTGGTCATATTTGACAGTAGGATCAAATGTGGAAAATAGGTACTGGAGGTGTCTGAAAATAGAGCTGCATTGAAGGAATGTACATACCTACCTTACTAGTGCTCACCCCGTCAATATTGGAGATATACGGCATGTCGATGCTGCCAAAAAAGGAAATATTTCCTTATTTGGACATCACGTGGTAGGGTGGGTCCCGAAAACGGTCCATAATAAAAAAAACGGCATAAGGTGTTTTTTTTTGTTTTCCGTACCCCCTTGGCACGAACATTTCGCAGTTGGTCGTACGTCTCGTTCAACGTCCAACGTTGATAGAACACAACGTAAACTCCTGCATGGCGAATGGAATCTGTGCGTCTCAGAGTCGCTAGAGTCTAGTAGCGTGTAGTCATGTCACTTGTGTAGCGCTCGGGAGTCCATCGAAGTGGAGAATAGGAAATATTGAGAAAATATATAACCAAGCTAACCGTGATGCGATCAAAATGTATGAACTTCACTCAGTTGGCATTCACCCTGCCTGGTTTTCTGGTCTTAACGACAAACCGAGCTTCGAGCTGGCCGCTATGTGGTAGAAGGTATCGACCACAGGAATGGATCTCCATTTTTTTTTGGTTGGCACCAGCTTGGGGGACTGGCTACAGTGACTCGGTGGGCAGGTTTCGCACCTTCATGACCCAGCCGTCTCCTCAGACAGCCTCGAACCAAGATGCTCGCCCACCTAGCATCCCTACAACTTCTCACTCAAGTTTCCTATACGCGTCCAAAATTTTTTTGCCTTGGTCTCGGCACTGTGAGTTTACAGCCTATGTAAGACGCGCGCATCCACTTGAACGATGCGGCTTCTTGGTATTAACACCTATTAACACTGATGAGAAATGATTCATCGTTCTCTTGTTTTCCGAAGCCATGCGATGCAACGGCGCTTCTGCACAACGGCACGGAGTGATTTTTTATCGGCTTCTTCGTCGGTGTTTGTCCTGAGCACCAGTCGAATTGCACGAATACGTTCTACACAATCGACCTCTTCTTTGAGCGGTATTACTTGCCGTTACGCATTCAAATTAATTCAAGGCATTCCACCGCGCACAACGATGTCCGCCAGAGTTCGGCCATCCGGGGTAAGCAATTAGATTCCGTTAATTATGTACCTTGTGTCCACGCCGCAAATTGATGAGATCACGTCGCGCCGTGGATCTGGTTGACAGATTCCGTCCCTGGGATGGAGTCATTGGAATGCGATATGCGCGTTATGAGGCTTTCCGCCGCAGAGGAGGGGCAAGTGAGGAGGAAGAAACTGGCAAGAAACTAGAAGCATTCGCTTGAGGGATATTTGACAGGTGGAGCCTACGTGATGGGAAGTGTTAATGATCGGCGCCTAGCGGTGTTCTAGCGTGTCCGAATCGGGGTTGTGAGCCCCTGAGGGAAATTCAAAATATGAAAAGGTACTGCATGGCATGAAATTGAAATATGAGACAAGCAGCAAATTACTGGTCTCGTCATGGCGACACGACCTGGACAAGGCAGTTGAGGAAATTATGCAAGTGGATATGTGAAATGTCGTTAGTTCGAAATATTGTAGTCGCGACGAAATATTGCAGTCGCGACGCCTAGCGATTACTATTGCGAGCCGCGTTAGTGAGCGTGTGGCCTGAACGTTAACGGCGGGCTGGGATGTGGGGAATACTGACACCGCGCCACTGGCGAGACATGGGTGAATCCGGGATTACCCGCAAGCGAGAGAATCGAATAAATACGCGACGGCTGGCGAAGGAGGAATTTTTCTGCGTTTCAACCTCGCCCACACTCTTTTTTTGTACATTATTCGCGCGGGCGATAAGGTCGCGGTGACCAGACGAGGACAAAATGAAAGTAACCCCTAAAAGGCCAGCAATCGAGGAGGAAACAAACTACAGGGTTTCCCAAGACACCATCAAGCAACGGCCCAGTCTTTCTGAAGAGCTCGACTACGTGCACATTAGGGTCCCTAGCGCCGCTGATAAGGCATCTCGGATTCTCGGTATCCAGCACCGTTCCTCTATGGAGCCCATTCCCGCCTCTGCTCGCAATTCTATTGTCTCTACTCGCTCTGCTCGTCCTGCACCCCCACACCCTCTTTCACCCCTACGTCCCCGCTCACTTCTCTCTATGTCGTGCGTGCCTGTTCTCTCTATCACTGTGTCCATATTTGTTTGCGCCGTCGTTGTTCCTTCACTCTGGCTGTCTTTTTGTAGCAATGGTACTGATTCGCGGTCGTAGGTCTCCGGCCTCCCCAAATCACCGCATACATGGACTTTGGCGGATTCGGATTCAGTTCTGGGCCTCCACCACACAGACAATGCTGTGAGCAGGTTCTGGCGCCCGGAGGTGCTTGGCTCTACTGTCAGTCCTGGTGGTACGTCCTTGTGTTGTCTCTGTTGCTGTTGTTCACTTCAGTAGCTGGCGGAGGAGGCAAGAAAAAGAAACGCGGAAAGGAGGAGCTCATCAAGGGTGCAGGTGCTCTGTCTAAGCAGGAGGTCGGCAAGATGCTCTCCAAGGCTCTCAAGGTACCGTTGTATCATCCGTTATTCGTGCAAACCCTTATGTTCGCAGCTCTCGTTCACTCGCGAGGTCGAGGTCATCGCATCCACTTTGCAGCCCGCGTCTACTATCCACACCTTCACTTTCACTCTACCCGCACCCAATACCCCCTTGGCCCCGACACCCTCCGGCGACCTCCTCCGCGCATCTGTCCTCACAGACAACCGCTCCTCTGCCGCTCCTTCCTATGCATACCCATACACAGACGACCCCTTCGTCCGGCCCTCCTCGGCATACCTCGGGCCCCCGAGTTTGCTCGGTCACGCCCCGCCCCCTACTCCGCGCGGCCAGCCGGAGCCCGCCCCACCCAGCATCGTCACCTACCACGGTGTTTGTCTCACCGTCTGGTCCCACGCTGACGCGGAGCGCAGCAACGCCATTCGCCGCACCCTCGAGGCCGGCCGCTCGCGCAAAGAGTCCGCACAGTCCCTCGTTGCTTCGCGCATCAAAAACCTGCGTGCCGACGCCGACGACCCCACCACTATTGCGCGCCGGCATGCCAAGAAGGGCGCGAGGGGGCCCTGGACAGACGCAGAGACCGATGCGGAGACGGACGGTGGTGGTGCGAGTGAAAGCGAATTCGATGCCGCGAGTATGCACGGTCCTGGTGAGAGCACGCTGTTCCTTCCTGGAGACACCGTCTTTTGGCTGCCCTATGCCCTCAGTGAGTGCCCAGCAGGAAACCATATATTCATTTATTTCATTGCGTGTCGCAGCCCTCGTTTCGCGCCACCCTGTTTACGACCTTATGCGCGACTACCTCACGCTCTCGTGGGCGCGCTTCTCAAAGGATGTACAATCCCACACCCTCCAGATCTCAAAAATTCTCGCCCATCCCGCCCCCCGTGCCGGCGACATCATAAGGCTCGACGCCAGTCCCCAGAGCAGCAGCGAAGAGGGCAATCTCGAGGTCATCGCGCGCTTCCCTGGCGGCCTCGACTTTGGGAGAGGGCTGGTCGACATCAATTTTACCATGTGGCCATTGTTCAAGTGCATGAATATTGATAACATTCTCACAATTTGCGAGGTGCGTTGCTTTCTCTACGTCTGGGAATTTATGATTAACTCGCGCAGATCGCCCTCGCGCCCACAGGACGCGTCATTTTCTTCTCTCGCCACCCCGCCATGCTGGGCATCGCTGTCTCGACGGTCAAGTACCTCGTCGAGTTACGCGGGTGGAACGGTATAGCGCTCCCAGCCGTGCACTCGCGCGATGCCAAGATCTATGTGGAGGATCCGGGTCCCTGGATCATGGGCCTTTCCACCGAAGCGCGCTACAGCATCCGCCCGGCACCCGAGGTCTGCGTGTGTGATTTGTGCGTCTTTTTCATTTTGTTGCTTCTGTCCCGCTCTTGACGGGCTGATTATTCTTGATCTCTCTCTCAGGGACATAAATTACTTGTCAGTTCATTAATTTTCCGTGCGACTGGTTGGGACCTAACGCTTAGGTCCATAGGAGCTGTCCGTCGCCGCCCCCGGGTGCCGTGTCTGTCAAGCAACAGAGGGAGAAGTACAGGCAGAAGCTGCTCGCGGCGTTCGACTCGCACTACCATCCTGACCACGCCGTTCCCAGGTTAGTTTCTCTTCCTAATCGTTCTTCCGGACCGTACGTAACCTTTTTTTCTGCAGCGAATTCAAAGAGGCCTTCCCCGCCGGCCGCTTCCGCCCGGTATGCAAGATCCAAGCCAAGCGCGGCGCGTCGTCTGCGGCGGTCGCGGAGCAGATCAAGCCGCCCGAGTGGTGGCACTCTACGCGCATCATCCAGGCGTTCGACGCCGTCCTACAGGACAAGGTCAAGAAGCCCTCTTTGCTCAAACGCCTCTCTTCCTTTGGTTCGTCCAAGCGTGCGCCGCAGCTCACCGCTGCGGAGCAGCACATCCAGTATTCGATCCGCAAGCGCGCGACGGCGTTCGTCGATGCGCGGGACGATTTAGAGACCAAGATTGGGCGGCTGAGTCGGAGACTCAACTTTTTGATGACAGAAAGCGACTTATGGCGGGACAAGTTTGTGACTTTTGAGCAGTATGCTGAAAAGCTGAGTGCGGAGGCGACGCAGTTGAGGACGAAGATCAATAAGGAACAGAGAGAGACGAAGAGATTGAGTGGGCTGGTGACGCTTACGGCGGCGGAGAAGTCGCGGTTGCAAAATCGTGGGTCCTCTTCCTCCCCCGACTTTGTCCGCTGCTGATTTTGGTATGTAGAACTCAAAGACACCGAAAGCGCTCATACAGAGGCGATGGCTGAGCTGGACCGCATGCGCGAGACGATGGAGAAGATGGAGCAAGAGCGTGCAGAGATGGTCGCCGAAGTTGAGGCGCAGATCGAACGTGCGCTCGCGTCAATGGCGGTCGATATCGAGTCAGACTATGACGGAAACGACAGCTCCCGCCCTTCGTCTCGCCTCAGCTCGCGTCCCGCCAGCCGCCTCTCGTCCACCTCGCGCCCCGGCTCGCGTCGCGCAAGCGACGCGGCGAAGCGCCCATTGCGGTCGTTTGGCACAGAGTCGACGCTCGCTGAGTCGTATGAGGCAGCGGATTTGGATTTGGAGCGTGTCGTGCCGGCCAAGCTTGACCGCGAGACCGGCACGATTCCTGAAGCCGAGGGCGAAGATGAGGAGACGCCTGCTTCGCCGAATCGCAAGAAGCGCTTCTCGGCATCGGAGACTGATATGCCGCAGGACGGAATGAACGCGGTTGACGAGGGGATCAGCCAGAAGAGCGACAGGATTGCGCTGAAGGTCTCGCAGATCCAGCAGAAGGTGTGTTGGTTTTGATAGATACTGTGCTCACTCTGATGACTGAGAGCAGCTGGAGAACGCACTAGCGGCAGACCGACGCATAACGGCAAGGCGAGGCGCCGTGCAAGACAGCGAAGACGACGCGTCCGAGGCGACCTCTGTGGTATCGAGCCGCACGCGTCCGACGCGGCCAGCAAAGTCAGCGAGCCACCCGCCTGTGTCGAAACGTCCGCGGAGTGGAACGGCGTCTTCAGGCGCGTCCGGTGGTCGAGGAAGCGAAGACGCCCCAACATATCCTCGCACTGTGCTCATCAAGGCAGTCAAGCCTGACGCGCAGACGCCGCGGGATTTGTCGGACGCTGCGAGCCGGGACAGTCAGAGTACGCCAGAACCCGCCAAGGCTCCTGCAGTAGTGAACCCTATCAAGACCCTCGCAACGACACCTAGAGTCGCTTCCCGAGCTGCTATGGCCATACCCTCACTCGCGACGCCTCCTAATACTGCTGCCCGAACCGTTGCGTCGACGCCCCCATCGGCCCCTGCACCGGCCGCTGCAACGCCGGTGTCTACACCGACACCCGCCCCGCCCCGCTAATGGTGCCAGAAGTGCGGACGCCCTCCCGCGCCTCCCGTGTACGCTCGCCGGCAGGCACCACGGATGAGTCCGACTCGGACTTTCAGAGCGCATATAGCCAAGAGAGCAGCCCCGAGGAGCCGGAGGAGGCGCGAAGCCCTCTGCCTTCGGAGGACTTTGGCGTGTTCCCCAAAACCAACGGCGTGTCGCGGAACCGGGTGTTCAGCGCCGCGACCGTCGTTGGCATCGCCAGTGGCGACACCCCGACACCCACCAGCGTGGAATTCAGCGACGCCGCGATCGCGCACGCAAAAATATCATCGAGTTAAAAAGCCAGAGAGTTGGGAGTTAAACTGATTTGGATCCAAGCTATATCACCCCACATTCGTTCGTTTCGTACCCTTACTTATCTTTATTTCCAAAGTATCTTATACCATCATCATCATCTAACCAACTAACCACCGCCATTCATTTTAGCATCTATTTTTCTAGTCGGAACATCCATATAGTCTGCTATTCACCATTGTACACTTACTGCTACTGAATCTTTGATTTGGGCCTTGTGTTCTCGCATGAATCTTGCAAGACTTGCGCATGTCAAATATTCCACCAGTTGTCACGGTCGTATGCCTGTCGATAAATACAAATGTTGACAGTTGCAGAGGACATGCCCGAGCTACTGTACTATTTCGGCCCACTGAGGTGACGGATGACACGCCGTGAACAAATGGTCGAATACTACATACAGTAGCTGCGATCAAATCCGACTCAACCGTGTTAAGGATTGGCAGAATGAGGCCTGAGTCGTATACCACTCCTTAACGTTTTAACTAGTGTTGCCGCGAGGTGAGGTTGAGGCACCTCAAGGCGATGCGCCATCAACCTTGAGGTGCCTTGATGTACCTCCGAGGTCATAGCCATAAAAGGAAGATAAGTGTCCCACGGTCTGCCCGCTCCCCGCTTTGTTCTCTCTGAACCGTCCTTCCGACTCCTGCTACATATAGAGTTCAGTAGTGTACAGGCATCACCTCAAACATGACGAAAATCCAAAAAAAAGAATCGTTTTATGTATACATTATCGAGCTATAGTATCATAGAGCAAATAAAGTAATAATATCTACTGCGACTCTGCGCCCCACGATAAATTAACCAGTTGTTCGAGTTCCTCTGCCCTTCCGGATGCGAGAAGTGAATCTATTACCTCAGGATCCACGTCGATGACAGAGAGTTCGGCCTCTGTCGCAACCAAATCATCACAAAAGCCGATGCGGTCCTGCCGATAGATGAATTTGAGGATTTGAAGCATCTCAATCATCTTGGAAGACATGTTCCCGCGGCGTGCAGTATCAGTCTCCTTGCTTGAGGAAAAGACGCGTTCACAAGGAACTGCTGATGCCTGAACGGGCAGCACATCCAGCGCAACACGGAATAGGTATTTGAAAGTAAACTCCCGGCGCTAAAATAACTATTAGAATCCAAAATGTACAAGCAAAGAATTCGGACTTACCTCCCAGAATCGAAGGAGGTCAAAGTCGGCGAACTCCGGGTGGGACTCGGTGAGTAACCCCTCAGCCTCGTAGCGCGCAAGCTCTTCGTCAACAAGACGCTTGTCTTCCGCCACAGCCCGGTACTCAGCCTCGGCCCGCTCTTCCTCCGTCTCGCCTTCGGGAATGTTCACCGGAGTTTGTGCACGAACATCCGAGTCGGACAACGATTTGGCGAGTGCTCGTACCCGCGCAAGGCCAGATGTCAGTGCATTCGCACTTTGTGATGCAGATGGTGCCGCCACAGTGTGCCGTCTAGCAGTAGCGGGGATAGGGACTGTGGACTGTGGGCTTTTCCGCAATCGGTCCTCTTTACGATATTCGAGCATCTTTAAAACCGTCAGTGACCAAACATATCAAAGTAGATTTGAATTACCGAGCCACGAATTGCATCTTTGGCAGCGGCAAAATCCGTGGGCGTCCAATTTTCACGCAACCATTGAAGCTTGGTCATGGGATTCAATACTGCGAATTACATTAGTTCAAATTAAAGTGATGTCAATAAGTTGTTACCCATCGCAAGAGAATATATTTTAGTGCACCGAGACATGTTGAAATATTCCTCGAGCTTTCGAATAGCAGCGTTGATCCCGATAGCCAGCTTGTCGAGGTCCTTTGCCAGGTCCTTGAGCATCACGATAAGCTGCTCGTACAGTGGAAGGACGAAGCAGAGTGTTGGGGTCTTCTCGCCGGATACGATCTCTTGAACCAGATGCGGGACTTGCAAAAACCTTCGGATATCGTGGAGAACTTTCAAGGTAGTGGGGCTGAGTCGATGCCATTCGATTTCTCCCTGTGCCGGGTCATCAAGAAATTTGTCGACAGCCTGAGGAATAATTAATTTGCGGAATATATGCGAAAACAAACTGACCAGATATTGTTCGAGAAGACGATCTATCATCAAGAATGTTGCCGACCAGCGCGTCTCGACATCCTTCAATAGGCCGACAACGCGAAGAGGTTGTGGTGGGGTCCCGAAACCGCCGGACTCATTACCCTCCCTAACTGTTTGGTCGAAATTGTCGCGGCGCTGACCAGAAGCACGACAGGCCGTAACGAGCGAACGGGCCTGCACAACAGGGTCGCATAGAAGCGCAGCCCAATATTCGCGATCATCCCTTAGTGATTGGGAGATTTCGTCACCATTCTCGTCCACAACAACCTCAGGGCCATATGCCGGAAGCGCCTCGACGAGCTCCTTGAGTGCCGTTTTGACTGCGATGTTGATGACGTGTGGGAAACACCTGTGAGATAGTTAGTATACCAACGTGAGTAAGAAAAGGGGGACCGACCGAATGCGATTTCCCACCACATCGAACGGAATGCCGAGCGCTGTCAATTCGTCGCAAATCTCATCCATGCTGGTGTTGTTATTTGACGCATTATCACAGGTAATCATGCCGGTCTACCCGCATGTTAGATTATGATATAAACTTCTTATTGACTCACTTTGTGCGGACAACCAATTTCTTTCAAAACCTGGACGAAAACCTTCCCAATATTTTCACCGGAGTGGCTTCCTTCCATTCGGCGAAATGCCACGAGGCGCGATTTGAGTACGAGATGACCATTTTCACGAACGAGGTAATGGGCCGTAATTGCAAGGTGCGAGTCCAGGTTCTTGCGAGTCCAGATGTCGTCGGTGTATGAGATTCGGCTGATGGCATTCTGAGCGAGTTTTCAGACAACAAGAAGTATACGGTTTGCGATAAACACAGACCTGAATTTCGTATATCATCTTCTGATACTCGATCTTAAATCGTTCGGTGATTATTTGGGCCATTTTGGTGCGATGGGGAATGTCGTCATCGTCTAATTGGGCGCCGATGAAGAGGAGTAGGTCTCGGAGCTCCGGGCAGTCGACAATATCAAGAGACTAAAGAAATGAGGAAAGTTCGGAAGGAAGAATAAATTCTCACCTGATCATCGACAGCAATCCATTTTGCGAGCCGATCATAGAATCCAGGCAGTGAGAACTCCTGGCGCTCCCCAGCAGTGGTCTTTTTTGAGGCTCCAATCGTCTCCCAACCTTTTAGCTTCCTGTGAAATACGACGTCGGCCCAAACCCTATGGTGATCTGCCTTGAGGTGATCGCGAATGACGGAAGTTTGGCCATCGACATTCTTCCACGTTCTCCACTTGTCGAGACTAGCAAATTTGAATTAAAATTCGAACGTAGCATGAGTCAAACTCACGGGCAAAAGCAGCATGCTACATGGGAGAATTCCTTCTTGTCCGGGCGTTTGGGTGTCATTTCGAGCTTAGGGAGGGGTGTTGGGGGTGCGGCCTCAGTATGAACACCCCGGACGAAATACCAGACATCAGTGGCTGAGGCACTGGAACCCGTTCTTTTGTCGAGAAGAGAACCAAAGTCGACACCAGGAATGTTGACTAAGGAGGGATGGAAAACAGACTCGGAGGCTCTTTCGCCAGCATCCGCAGCAGCAGAGGATGGGCCGACACCATAAACAGAAGGTGCATTGGGTGCTGGACCGGAGTCGGTACGTCTGCGGGAGCGTGGGGGCTCGGCGTCTGGATTTGGAGCCCGGCGCTTCCTCTTCTGGCGTTGCGTCGCAGCGGGAGCTCCATTCGCCGTGTTGGTGGTGTTCCCGAGAGGTGTCCGTGGCATCGAAGGACCCTGAGATGGTACGGCAGTGTTGAACGAGTTCGGAAAGGTGTTTTGAAAGGAATAATGTGGGTGGAAGGCCGGCGAGGGGTTAAGATCTTGGCCAGGCACAAAGTTTGTCGGGGGTGGACCTGGAGGGAAGTAGAGGCCAGGCCATGCAGCATGTGGTGTGGGGGGGAATGGATTGTAGAATTCGGGACGACGCGGTGTTTGATAGCAGATGCAAGCTTGCGGGTTACCGCACTGGCAAAATTGGGCGGCCATGGCAGCTCGCGAAGGGAATGGTGAAAGGAATTGGGATTTGCATGGTACTTATACACATTATACAGCCTATTTGCAAATTACAGGGCGTACCTGATCGTCCTCAGCACTCTGCGCGCGCATACGCGCCGCCCCCAAACCCAACCTCCTGCGCACTTGCTGCGTGTTTCATGCTATCACATGGCCGCGTGATTCAGGGTCCAGTGCCAAGCCGTTGATAAGGCAGTAAAGGCGGGCAGTGGTGGGGCGGAGAGCGTCGAGGATGGTGGGCGGGAAGAAGAGCGACGTGGCGCGACGCGACAGTCACTCTGACAGTCACGGTGTCTCGGTATGGAAACGGGCCGCGGACTCAAGGTGCCTTGAGGTGCACCGAGGTGATGTGACCTTGAGGTGCTAAATATGGTAATGGGTCTGAGGTGAGGTCACATCACCTCCGAGGGCCTCGACCTCGCGGCAACACTAGTTTTAACAGTGATAACACGTGTCGCGATAGGTTCGGATCAAGCCGCCGTTCTCACATGACATGCACATGATATGCACGTGCTTCGCAGAGAAGGGGCTTGTGCCAAGATCAAGAAAAAGGGGGATGTGTTTTTTGCGTTCTGCAGCCTCAGAAACCGCGTCAAACACCTAGTTCCAAGTGCATGTATTGTAGCCAGTAAGTATTGGAGGAGCCTTGTTGTCTCAAAATATTCTTCCATCACCGCATTACCTCCTAAAGTGGGGATGATTCAGCCCTTTTCGTCGTAAATAGTACGTCACAAACTCTTGAAGAAAATATTTTGCAGCATATATAAAAAGATTTTGAAGAGACAGAGTTTTAGATAGCATGCCTCTGCAGCTCCCAGACCTTTATTCAGAGTGAAATGATTCTGAATTATGACGCGTGACGGGCCATGCGTTGCAAAAATGAAATGAAAAATAAAATTGGAAAGTTGAGAAATAAAAAATTGCGGAGCACAAAATAAAATTTGAGCGGTCAAGAAAATAAAAAATTTTGGGGCCAAAGCAGGAAATAGCTTCAAACTGGGTCTCTGGACTCTACTTGATGCCCACTAACTTTAGGTAGTGGGTCCTGAGGAGCAATCGGCTAACTTTTGGCGTGCGTTTGTATTTTCAGTCATGAGCTTTTAGTCATCCGTCATTTACACTTCGTCATCATTCACAAACGTGTCATTGGAAGATACTATCAAATACTATTTGAAGCCCAATATTTGCACCTTTTATCTTTTGCCATCAGGGAATAAATTCTGATTTTCTTGCTTGGTGGATAACTTGTTAGCGGCCCCGTCAGAGCACCTCGTGAGTCATTCTTACTTCGTGCTCTGATGGTGTGAGTCATTTTTGGTTCGTGTTCTGACGCTATTCTTCCGAGATCATGTGGATGTCAATCTTTTCGTTGTCAGACTCTTTCGTCCTCCTCCATGTCCGATGTCCTCTTGCTCTGTATTCGACCGCAACCCTCAGACATCTCTCTGGAATGGGCCTCGTTATCCATATCTCCTGTTTGGGTTACTATGTCAGGTCTTTGCACGCTCCGCTCTCAATTATCTGGTATCTTGGCACTCCATCGAATACCAGTGTTATATCTTTGCGGGTACAGGAATGCAATCTCGTCTTTGTTCTGGACATGGACCGGCTGAGTTCCGTGGATGCAACCTGATGAGAGCTGGTCGAGCTTCGGGTTGCTCAAAAATGAAAAGTCACCTCATTCATCAATACTCTGAAGGACCGAAGGGCAGTGTACGGGGAGTGAGGGTTGCACCTCGGACTCGCCGTTGCATGTCTTCGAGCTTGGACCATCACTGAGGTAAGTTCCGCCCTTGAATTCCCGGGACTGACAGCCCAGCCGCTCGAGTACGGCGCAAGCATCATTTGAAGGAAAGGTGCGGTTACTCCATCTTGTATATCTCCTTGCCAACTTCTCTGAATTCCGCTTTTCTGCAAGGTGGGCGGCACACTGCCTTGTTCCGGAATTTTCGTACATAGTGTATCTAACCTTTCTGTCGGTGTGTAGGCAGTGCATACACCATTATCTTTAGAGGTAAGCTGATTCTGCGCTCCTCCACATCCATGCTGACTTGGTATTTTTCAGATTCACCCGTGCGGCTTCCAATCTGTGCAGCTTTGTCTGGGAGTGCGCGGGAGACTGGCGAGGACATAGAGGAGTGATTTGGTAACCACGGGCTGGGTGCGTATCAATTTGCTTAGCAGGCATTTGCCTAGAACTAAACACGAGGTTTTGCAGATTCCTCTTGTGTGCGATGCATTCCATTCCGGTGGTGGGGCCTCAACTCCGTGAGTGTGCGCCCTGTGCTTGCTTGATCTCCGAGTTCTAACTTATCTTCTCATCTCGATGTGGGCTTATTGGTGAGTGCGCGCCGCCTGAGATGTGGAGTTTGCTGGTGCATGGCCCCCAAGGTAATTTTTATTGCGGTCGATTACTTCTCCTGCTGACTTGCGTGCAATGCTCGCACGAGCAGCGCTGCGTTAAAATTTTGCGGATGGTGCCTCGGGTGTGCGTGCGTATCGACGGTATCGCATGGTTGCGAACGACTCGAGCGCAGGGCACTGGGAGAAAATTCATACACTGAAATGTACTACTTACATGTGTGTGCTAACTGTTTTCCAACCGGGCTAGAGGGTGTCTACTAGAAAAAATGTGGCCGGACTTGAAGTATGTACATTGCAGTCTCCATCTGACTCATGGGTCGGTATGAATACAATTCAGCATTGAAAGCCCTTTTAGGCAGTTAGTGGGCTCTGCCGCGAAGCGCGCTACAAATGTTATTATAGTATGTATCTCCCTGGGTGATTGGGCCAGTCAGTCCATTTGTATGACCAAGGAAGACAGAAAACTCGTTTTCATTGCTGCATGTCATTTGTAATACATCTCGACAAATATGTGATGGCCCATCATTACATCAGTTCTCGCGATACGCGTGACGCGTCAAACCGTGGCATCCAAATCGGGCAATTGATCACGGCCAGTTTGGCAAAGTGTGAATTTGCCGAAGCCATGCCGATGTGTAACCTGGAAGCCTTCAGGCCCACTCAACTGCGTGCACCTGGGCTGACAGTGAAGGGTTCCTGCAGCTGCTCGTCCATAGTCACCCAGAAGAAATCATAAGAAAAATATATCTTTATAATTATCACAGACAAATCTACTTATTAGAATATCAATGATTCGATCAAGACCACCTAGGAAAGGTAGATGAGAATCACCAACAAAGCTTTGGCTTGGTGATGCCCTCCTCAGCGGCAACCACCACATTCAAGTGTTTTGGTGCTAACCTGGCAGCGACCGGCGACTTGGTGCGGGGCCAGAACTGATGGGTGATGGGCCATCACTGTCATCTTGTTTTGCGGATGAGATTCAACAAGAAAACCTTGTTTTCTGTCTTTCCCAACCTTCCAGGTGAACAGACTGTCTCAAACATGCATAGTACACTCCACTAGAGCCTATGGAACCAGTCTGGAGGTATTTGCTGCTTTGACCCCAAAAGTTTTTTTTTTCTTGGCTGCTCAATTTTTTATTTTTCAACTTTTCCAATTTTTTATTTTGTTTTATTTTTGCAACGCATGGCCCGTCATACTGAATTGCATTTTTTGCACCTATAGAGCCCAGTTACCCGCTGTAGTTAAGGTGGAGATGTAGTTGATCTCCACCTCTAATTAGCGCCGTTCTTGTTATATGTGCAGTAGAGCTTAATTATCGTCAATTCCTTAGCTATTATCTACCAGAATTAAGGAAAGCGAGCAATAATTATTATATCTCTTGATATCACGCTAGCGATGCCATCAGAGATGGCGCGCTATGCCGTGGCGCGCCGAAGGCGCCATCTCCGCCATCAATCCGTCGACAGCGTCGACGCCGTAGTGTCCCCTGCCCTCAGAAATGCACCTAAATTCATGAAAATAATACCCTGCCACCATCTTTCCAAACCCAAGTCATATATCTAATAATAATAATACATATCGTACCCCATGCCATAGAAATACATAATCTACTGTTAAAGTCCCACTATATTTTACATACAACGGCGTACTACGTTCCGCGGGAGGCTGCCGTGTCGTCGGCAATGCGCATGATGTTTTCAAAGGCGTCCGCGACCGCCTCGCCATCCAAGTCCGCGTCCTCACCCTCATCTTCCTCCTCTTCTCCCCTTTGAAGCGGCGGAGGCGCAGCTGTTGCCTCTGCGTCATACATCTCCACATCGTCGTCGGGCCTTGTGAGGACGGCAGGGACCCGCCGTTCCTTGTTGACGCTGATGCCCGGCGAGAGGGATGCCGTGAAGCCATGCTCCTTGCTGAGTTTCACTAAGCGCTCCATATGGACTGCATTGAAGCGCCCGCGGTATTGCCTGTGCACCCCGACCTGGTGTGCAAGCGCCTTCTGGTCGTCCGCCTGCAATCGCTTCTCGTGGTAGACCAAGAACGCCTCCTCATCCACCATATACGTCACGAGCCTCGGGATCTCGAGGTTCAGACGTGCGATTTCTTCTTCGGCGCGGAGCAGCTTGAAATGCTGATCCATCGCTGCACGCCCGGCAGGCTGCGCCCAAGGCTCGCCTCGAATGTCTTCCCGACCCTCGCGCAGAAGGTCGAACTCGGCCAAGAACGCGTAGTCCACGACCTGGTCCCAGCTGAGTGGGGTTCGTGCAGGCACCATGGCAGCGGCGGCGGCGTTGTATCGTTCCAGCGCCGTCTTGACGGCCTTCGAGCGCGCTTGCAGAGCTTTCGCAATATGTTTTCGTAACTTGTACCCTTCATTTCCGTTAGTTCTCTGTAAATCCAGCAAGGTCGTGACTCACCGGTGTCCGACATGTTAACTTTGGAGAGCTCAAACATCCGCGCGACGACCAAGCCCTCAAGCTCGTCAATCGCTCGTTGATAGCGGCGCTTCTCGACAAGCGCCGCTGCCGCCACCCAATCCTCATCACCTGGTTTCCACCGCGCCTTGATGTCGAGCCTGACTTCCAAGTCCTGGACGGCATCCAAGGTCTTCCCGTAGATCTCCAGTGCATGGCGCCGCTGTGTCTCGATGCGTCGTGTCTGCGCGGCTGCAGCGCCGTAAGTCGCCTCGGTCTCGGCAGGAATGAAGGGAGTCGCGACGTTGCGGCTGACATCCAGTCGCTCCCTGCAAAGGCCATCAGCAACAATCGAGAAAGATGAAGTAGCTGTACTTACTCGTGGTCCTGCAGATTCACGAGTTTCTGGTAGTACTCCATCTGGAGTGTCTCCTGCTCAGGTTCCTTTGCCAAAGAATTCAGGTACGTCTTCTCAGCCTGCAGCCATGCCTCGAAGACCGCCCGGGATTCCACACCCATGGCCGTCATGGTTTCGTGAAGCAGGGCCGCTGTTCCCTTAATTTTGAGGGCACGGCGGTACTTGTTGGCGAGTACGAGAGCTAGCGGCGGCGGCATCAGCACCATCTCACATGCGAGCGAGTAACGCGACTCACATAACCCTTGGTATGCGTCTGCTGTATCCGCGTGCTTCAGGTAAGTCGTGATTGCCTGCTGGCGATGGAACGCGGTGGAGTAGCGTGTGGTGGCGGCAAGAGCATTCGACTTGGAGAAGAAGGACTCGCACCCCTCGAGATCCTCCAACCCCATACCCTTAACGTACCGCGACAGATTGTCGAGTTGGCAGCGGCGGTTGTGTGCTGGCCATGGAATGCACCCACAAGGGACTTGAAGTTGTTGTCGGCGGCGAGGGATGCGAGCGCAGGGTGCATCGCACCATTTTGCCAAACTTACACCCAATGTCGTAGCCGAGTCCCAGCTCGCCCAACACGCGGATGAGGTGCGCCGTGATAGCAAACCCATATTTTGCCCTAAGTGCGAGCACGGATCAGAAACGCGTCCGAATGAAAGAAAAAAAAAACTTACAACTCCCGCTCTTGATCATGTCGACGATCAAGAGCAGGAACCCGTGGCGGCAGAGCGCTGGGAATATCCCAGTTTCGTCGTACATTCCATACGCGCGAGCCGTCACGTCCTCACGCATGTTTTGCCACGCTCCGTGCATCCATCGCCCTCGTCCGGCAACTCAGACCCAGGGACGAATTCTTTCATCAATTCCTCGAGCCCCTCTTTTGACCACGCGTCTACCTCCTCGCGCGTCAGGTAGTAGTCTCCGGGAGCGACCCGGTTATCGTGCCGCTCTTTGATGCACCCGGCGCCATTCTGCCGTCCGCACCCACCTCCTCCCTTTCCCGCCGCCAGAACCGTTCAGGGAGTTATTCCCGTCGATGGTGGCGAGGAAGGGCAGAGGAATGGCAGCTTCGCCCTCCAGTTGTACAAGCACGAGGGGCAGGCATTCTTGAGCCGCCAATCCGGAGTATCGCGGCCGAGGGCGCGTTGGACGCGCAAGTCTACTTCGGCGCGGATAGCCAGGTAGACGTCGAAAGCTATGGAAAACTGGGTGGAGAGATAGGGGCGCGGGGCGACGGCGTGGAGGTCGCAGAGGGCACGGACGAAAGGCTGGATTCCGAGCCGTGGGCAGCGCAGCTGCATTGTGCGGAAGACTTCGAGCGCGCGCAGCGTTATGACAACACTGGGCAAGTGTGGCGCCACGGGTACTAGGCCTTGGCGTATGAGGCCCGAGGCCACGAACTGGTCGCCCTCGACGAGCGGAGCGTCGGCATAGTACGCTGCTATAGCCTAAGTTAGCCAAATCCCTCACCAAAATAAACACGGCGTACAAAACAAATCGACGACGTATACGCGTGCGCTCGCTTCTACGACAGTGTCCTCAGGGTGGTGGTAAAGGCTTCCGAGCCCACGTTCCGCGCCATCGACGGCCCATTCAAGGTAAGCGTCGACCATCTGCGGCATTTGTGCTGCAAACGCGTCGACCCGAATTTGCGTACGATCCGCGCGCGTTCGATGCTCGCGTCGTCGACGGCCATAAAGATTCCTAGCAGTTGAAACCCATGAGCCACCCGGATTCAAAACCAAACAAAAAAAACGCACCTTTGCTGGGCCCGCAATTCCTCCAGCAGAGTTTGCTGGGTCTCTTCATCCTCGTCTTGCAGCGCTTCGCCGGCGTGACTGATGTCCGCCGTCGTACGTCCGCGGAGCACGTCCTGCTCATACGCGAAGGTGTCGTCGTCGTCATATGGATCGGGACGTCGCGCCACGCATTTTCAGCCCGCCGCTGCTCTTCTGAGAGAGCTGCCTAATGCATTAGTGGGCTGAGGGTTGTGCGGTATCCAAGAAACCCACCTGTTCGCCGGGCAGCTTCTTCCCTCTCTTCTTCTTCTTTTTGCCGCCGCGCTTGAGCCGGAGTGAGCGTGAGGGTCTTTCTGACTGTGCGTCGGCCGGTCGAGCGACTTGTGGCGCTTATTTGAACCGCGCGAGATGCTGCTGTGGACGTCTTCGCAATGACGGTGCGCCGCTTCTGTAGAGACACCCCCACCATCTCGGGGGCGTGGGTCCCAGTTCAAGAAATGAAACGGCGTCCACCTCGTGATCGTGGTGGACGAGTGATGTTTGGTCACATTGTGACGCTACGTGATCTCCGCCACACCACCTACAAGGACCCACAACTTGAACACGGTGAGCTCTCCTTTGGTTCCTCTCTTCTTGTGGGTTTCCAGCGGCTTTCTCTCCTTGAAGCTCAAACCAGGGACTCTGGAGAGAAATCAGCAGGGAAAAACACGTGGAGAGAGGGAATATTGGATGCCACTGAACCTTTACTGACGCGTTTTCTTCTCAGACCACGCGATGCTCTGGACCCCATGCTCCAGAAAGGTGTGTATCAATCATCTGCACCATTCCAGAGCTGACTAGCGCCCTAGACGCGCAGCGGCACCGTGTTTGCTGCTTGGATGCCCAACGTCACCACCCTCTCCAATGAGAAATTCGATTTTGCCCCCCTCGTCTCGCGTGCCGTGTTAGCCGAAGGAGACGACCAAGAAGATCACGAGCCCAGCGACGACTTTGACGACATCGACGAGGAGTGGCCACCCAACCCCTTGAATGATGTTGACGAAGAATGGCCGCCACCTAACCCTTGGATGGTGTCGACGATGTCCCAGCTCCACCTCCTCCTCGCAAGCGTCGCCTCTCCCCTTCCTTTGACGACGTCGTGGCTGCCGGTCCCCCACAGAAAGGCTGCCACCGTCGGCGAGCCCTCAAACGCGCCCGCCGAATCGAAGCATCTGGTTACGTGCCGCGTGCCTCGACTTTGGAGCAGCAAGTGGCCCCAGCTACCCCGGTCGTTGCGCCGGCGTTTGACGCGTCCGCGCTTCCGGTGGCACACGGCGCTTACGGGGCACGCCGAGAGACGGATGCTGAGAAACGCGGGTGCAAGAAGGAGCGCTCTCTTCTGGAGCTTCTCGGACTTGGGTTGCGCCTCGTTGCTTGGGACGGAATGTAAGCCCTCTGTTATTTCTTCTCGACGCCGCCTCATCAGTTCCAGAACGCCGCGTCCGCTCGTAGACGCCCAGGGCCGCATCTTCGCGGTTCTCGCTGGCCAGCCAGACAACGACAGTTACCGCGCCTCCGTTGCCGCCGCCTTTCACTTCATCCGACGCGAGGGCCTCGGCGCTCACTTTCCCGCCTCCATGCAGCATCATCGACGCGGCCTTTTTGCTGCCATCAACGTTGGGCTAACGCACGGCAAGGGGCAGCCGACCCCCACCTGGCTCAACAACAAGGAATATACCGGCTTGGCAGCGCGCCTCCTTGCACAGAAGGATATAATCCGCATGGCGAACTTCGCTAGTGGTGCGTTCACCTTCGAACCTCGCTCTCACACTTTTGCCTCAATTCTTTTTAGCCGCCTTCGCCTTGTGGGCACCTCGATTGCACGCGTACTATGTGGATTACAACCAACGATTAAGCGCACACCTCCCGCACCTTCACCGCCCCTTCCCCAAGTCAGTCTTCTCGTGCGCAGCCTTCAATTTCGGCCCGCGCGTGCGCACGTTCAAGCACCGGGACGTGTGCAACTTGCCATTCGGCTGGTGCGCAATCCAAGCGCTCGGCGAGTTTGATGCGACCAAAGGCGGCCACCTCGTGCTGTGGGACATCAAGGTCGTGGTCGAATTTCCAGCAGGCGCATTGATTCTTCTCCCCTCCGCCACTGTTGCGCACTCGAACGTGCCAGTGCAGGCGACCGAGGAGCGTATTTCTTTCACCCAGTTCACCGCGGGTGGACTTTTCCGTTATGTGGACAACGGCTTCCAGACGCAGGAGCAACTCGCCGAGGAGGACCCTGCCGCGCACGAGAGAATGGTGGAAAAGAAGGAAACGCGGTGGGCTGAAGGCCTGGCATTGTTCAGTAATGTAGATGAGCTTGTTGATACCTAAGTAAATAATTTGGAAAACACTGCACAGAGAAAACGAGGGAGAAGCAACCGGAGCCACAATTGAGGTTGGAGCCTCAGCAGAAGGCCCGAGGGTGTAGCATCGAGACGGTGGCTGCACAGATTTGCAGATTTTTGTCCGCTCGTACGCTATTTCCCCCACAGAAGGGCCCCGTGTCGGGTTGCCGTCAGAATTGGTTGGTTTCTGGGGCCGTGTGCGAGTACGTTGTGCTCGGGGGCCTAAGAAATTGTCGCGAGCTTCGTCAAACTCTTTGGTCATGGAGGGAGTGATTACCCGGCTGGATGAGCTCCGGGCCAATCAGGGGCAACCACCCCTATCTATGATGTCAATGGATTGCAACTTGGCGAGTTGCAATCCATTGACGTCATAGCAGGCAATTCAGAGCGCCTGATTGGATATTCCCCGAGAATCTCAAACAAGAGTCTTGAACACACGGTGCTGGGAGCTGGCAAATGATATATTTCGGACGTACTAAAACAAAAACCAGGAATCCGGCTCAAATAAAACCAAAGTGGGTGTTACTGACGATGACAAGACAAAGGTGGTGGGAGTGTAGGAAAGGTGCCTGTGCATTTGCAGCAGAGTTGGTTCATAGATGAAGGAGCTCACTCACTTCAAGTCCAAAGTGCGATTTTTTCGGGAAAATGAGTGTAAAGTTGGCCTCGGCGTCGGTGATAGTGGCGAGACGAGCCTGTGGACGAGCAGAGGTGGTCTAATAACAGTCGTTAACTGATTGAAGTCCCTATAACAGTCGTTAACTGATTAAAGTCGTTAACTGATCTGTGACTTCAATACCTCTACTTCTAGCTCACGGTTCGGCCTCAAATTTTGGGAAGCACAACCGCTTGACATTTGGAGCCACTTTGGTTTTTTGAAGTTGTTTTTTTTTTTGTAAAAGGAGGATCCAGTCCTGGATGCTCCTTTTTTTATATATGAACAGCAGTATATCTGTTGTTCTATGATGTAAATTTGTGAGCAGGCCAAACCAGGGGAACGAGCTGTAGATTTAAATGTATCTGAAATTACGGTCGATAACTGATATCTCATTTCATTTCCGTTCCTAACTAAGGACAGTGACCCTGCTTTGGCTCTCACTACTTTGATCGCTTGGACTCAAACCGACACATATGCCTGCCGGGCGACCTCGCCTGGATCCCGAAGTGAAACGTGAACGCGTGCTTCTAAGCCGCAAACGCTACGAGGAAAAGCAAGCGATCCTGCTCAAATCCTGGGCTCCAAAACTGACGTGTCGGGTTTGTGCCAGAAATGCGGCCAAGCGTCGCGAGGCTGCCCGCATCGGCATGGCTCAGTATTGGTTTGCCGCAGCCCTTGTTTTTTTTCTTACGCTGTGTCCCAGCCACAGAGAAGTCATTGCTGGCTCCGACTACAAAACTCGCAGCAAGTACCGGGCCATGGTTAGTGAGCATTCAGACGGCTACCGTGCAAGGTGCATTGTTTGGCTGATGGGTGGCTTTCGTTTCTCTAACGGTTCCATGGGTTCACCAGAAAAGCCGCTGACGAACGCAGGGGAAGGGCCGCTGCCAGTGCGGTAAAAGATCAGCAAGGTGAGGGCTAAAAATCATCTGTTGCATCTTTGGCCTCAAACCAATGTTCTTTCCTAGGAAACTTGAGGCCCGCGCTTTGAGGGAGAAGTACACGAGG
>JARJCV010000840.1:0-10885 GCA_029281435.1 Mycena haematopus
ATGCACGCATCGCGCTCGTCTCAGCGGTAAGACCTTGACCTTTGGCTGTATATCTTCCCAATATCTTTCAGAAGTTTCGCCTCCCTATGAGGCGATCCCGTCGACTTCAAACGCTGGATCCCAATCTTCTGCTGGGGCAATGCCTGTCCAGTTGTCCGAACCATCCATGTTCGCGCCGATCACCGTGCCTTTTTACTCTCCTGCTTCCCCGGCCGATCCGACCCGCGCTTGACGCAGGTACACGTGTACCTCGGTCGATAGCCGAGTATCTTTCTGTATGTACTATGTACTGTCTTGGATTTCAACTCTAAAGTAATATGTTGTACATCGTATGTATTTATTTCGTTCGCCATCACTGGGAAAAAAATCAGTGGCACGTTGGCGGAAAGCGAGTCCACTTACAGTGATCACTGTCGGTTTGTCCACCCCCAGGAACTCCTTGAGTTTACTCAACTCCAGCGCGACTTCAATGAGGCCTTTCAGCCCCTCCGCGGCATCCCGCTTGAGCTCGGTTGCACCTGCCTCCGGCGCAACATATCGCTCAACGTACATCCGGACCGTTGCACCGTGGCTTCCAGTCCCGCTCAGCCGGAATACAACGCGTGAGCCGTCCGAGAACGTGATGACCTGACCCTGGTTCTTCGATACGGAGTTGTCAATGGGGTCCGTGTACGCAAAATTGTACAGGGTAGAGACGATGAACTGCTGGCCGGTCGAGGCAGAGGTGTGCGTGCTGAGATCGAGGGACTTGGACTCGAGGGCCTCGTTGAGGTGGGCGACGAGGGCGTTGGCCCCAGCGGAAGGGACCTCCTCGTAGTCGTACCGGCTGAAAAACGAGCGCCCGTAGATCTCGTAGTGCGCGAAGAGGATGTCGTTGATCCCAAGAAGCTTGTTGGGCGAATCTCGGTTAGCAGCGGCGATGATATTAAGCCAAGCTGGAATTTCGTCGGTTTCTGATTCACCAGCATTCTGGGGGACTTACCAATGACCGCCCACAGCCCATCCTTCTCGCGGATGTGGTCGGATCCCGTTCCGAAGGATTCCTCACCGCAGATGGAAAGCCGCCCTGCATCCATGAGGTTTCCGAAGAACTTCCAGCCTGAACCCCAGGTCAGCGGGAAAACACACTAATATACATAACTGACTGACCGGTGGGGACCTCGAAATACTCAAAGCCCTTCTTCTGAGCGACAAGATCAATCGCCTTGCTCGTAGGCATACTACGGGCCAGGCCCTTGACGCCACCCTTCTTGAAGTAGGGAATGACCTCCGCCCAGTGCGCAATAATGGCAACGGAATCAGAGGGTGTCACGAACGCGCCTTTGCCGTAGATCATGTTCCTGTCACCGTCCCCATCGCTCGCTGCGCCAAACTCGATCCCGTCCTTCTCCACAGCATCCACGAGCGTGTGCGCGTAGGTCAGGTTGGGGTCAGGGTGTCCGCCGCCGAAGTCAGGGAGTGGGACGCAGTTCTGCACCGAGGACTTCGGCAGGCCAAGCACGTCGACGAACAAAGCATGCGCGTACGGACCAGTAACACCATGAAGGCCGTCGAAGAGGACTCGGTATTCGTTGGAGTGTGAAGACAGGAAAGACTTGATGAGAGGGAAGTCAAAGATCGATTCGAGTAAAACGACATAATCGGCAACAGAATCGATGATGGAAACCTTGGTTGGTCCGTACGAGAATTCTCCGATCTTCGAGAGGTCAATCTACACGCACGTTTGTGAGTAGGCCGCGTAAAATATGACGATCACTCTTACCGGCGGGGCCTCGATGACCTTGTAGGACTGAATTGTTTTGGTCTTTTCGTAGATTTTGTCGGTGACGTTCTCTGGAGCAGGCCCTCCGTTGGATACGTTGTACTTGATGCCAAAGTCCTTATCTGGACCACCAGGGTTGTGACTCGCCGTAAGCAGAATCCCGCCGTTCGCCTTGTACTTCCGGATGATATTGGATGCAGCGGGCGTTGATAAGATCGCGTCCTTGCCAACTATGAATTTTGCAACACCATTGGCCGATCCGATCTTGAGGATCGTCTGGACGGTCTCTGGAGAGAAAAAGCGGCCGTCTCCACCAATGACCAGAGTCGACCCGCTAGCTTCAATGGAGTCAAAGATGGATTGGATAAAATTTTCGGTGTAGTGCTGATAGATGGTGAGTACGCGATGTTGAAGACGCGTGGCATAATTATTGCACCTCCTGCTGGAACACCTTGACCCTGCGAGACGCGTCAATTGAGGAACCAAGAGGAGGAACAGAATTCGCGACCTTTTCCTCAGGCCAGAAGTACCGGGTTTCTGGCCGTCGAAGGGCTTGGTAGGAATTTCTTGGATTGAGTGAGGCATGAAAGTCGTTCAAGGTCTAGAAGCTTTCCCGCTCGCGCATAAATGATGTCAGGGCTGCTTATGTGAGCAAGCTCAAATGGATTTCCGATCAAGGCAATACTTATTCCATTCTGCCAATCCGAAGCACGTTGAGGCACAGGAAAGGTTCGAGGTACAGCAAAAGCAAGGGCGAACTGTCATGAAGGGAACAAACATCATTCATCAAGTCAAGTCGCGGTTTTGGCATAAGTAACACCAATTGGACCGTAATTTTTTGGCAGAGAATTCCTGGATGCATATGTGCTGTATTTCCTCTCTAATAATTTATGCTCCTCAAGCCTCCATGATGAAACTGTGAGTGTAATAGACATATGTGTAGACGGCAGATGTTTCGTTTTATGAACTTGATTGGCGTTCATTCCAAGTTGCTGCAGCCTGCCACGCCTGGAATGCTGATCAAATCCTAGGTACAAACTTCAAGTTCGCGGTAAATCACCAAAGACGAACGACGCGGCGGAGAGCCTTTGAGAGCAACAGCGCCTGACAGGACAAAAAAACAAAGACATCTGGCAGGAGGCTATTCGGAGTTGATAGCTTCGCCCTCTGTTGAAAGCGGCATGGAAGGGTGTCCGAGTTGTCGAAAGGGACACAGTTACAGCTGTTTTCAAAAAAGAATACACCTTTTGATCGAGTGGTGCTGCTCGATTTTTGCTTACCTTTGTTTGACAGTGAGTCTCTCCACCGCCCCACTTTTTCGCGTCATCGCATCAGACGCGGTGTTGAGACTCACAACCCTCACAATTGCCATGCGCACAATGTATTTCTACCCCTTCCAATTAATATTTTCAAAGCAACCTCAAAATTCCGCAACAGGATGGTTGGACTGTGGTCGGCAAAGTGGAGAAACGGAAACTGGCTCCGGCACAGCCGGTGGGGTGTGGAGCAAAACGAGACTCACCGTCAAACAAAGGTAAGCAGAAATCGAGCAGCACCACTCGATCAAAAGGTGTATTCTTTTTTGAAAACAGCTGTATGCCCAAGGGACTGCGAACTCGAGATCAACAGGCTGCAGGTCACGGTGTGCGATTCCAGTAAAACACCAAACCGAACGTCGAGACAAGGCGAGCGAAGCGAGCAATTATAAGCAGTATGCAGATCTTGATTACCAGATAGTTAGCAGCCATGGAGAAAGGACATGCATTACGCACTGAGCGAATTGATAAAGTGAATTTTGCTACATAAGGGAGCCAAAAGAAACTTATCACGGGTCAATTTCTGAAGCGTCAAACGGACACGTCAGAAAATGAATGCAGGTCAGGCCTGATGCTGCACCAGCGTGGTCATTCGAGCGAGCAAGCCCGCACAGTTGGTCTCATTTCGCAAGTTCCTAATTGCAATACCACAATATTTTCGTGCCGAAGGCTCGGGTGCTACATCTGGTTGACAAGGAAGTGAGGGATGCGGCTGTGTCACGGTTACGGTTGCCATCAAGTCCATGCTTTGATTTGTGTTGACCGACTTTTCGACTTCCTCTTTTCTCTTTCCTCCATCATGTATTTTTTCTAGTACACCTCTGCAATACTTTCTGGATGCAGTACAACTGCATACCCCGTGTACCGCAACGATCAAAGAAGATTGAACACTCCCTTTGTGGCCGGCGATTCTCTAACGCTCACGTCCTCCGCCTCCCTCAGTTACCTTTGAGCAGCCTCCTTGAGGGTTTGGACATAACAACGACGTGATTGAGACCGTCTTCTTGGTCTTTTCTCTCGCGCACCTGAGCGTCCACTACACTTCAATGACAATGTTATCTGGACCATGGATATGCTTCCTGTCCCCTGGACTCTGCTGCGTGCCCTGGCGGCCGTCTGCCCATAAGCTTATAAGTGGGTAAGAGATCTAGTCTATACTTGGGAATATTGTTTCCTCTCTTATTTCCTTAACGATGCAACTCCTAGCAATTGAGTGTTTTATGCCTTTTTTCTATATCAGCAATGATTCTCAGACTCAGGCTCCGCGCAGAAAACGGCCCCTCGTGTGTACAATTTAGAAGGCAAGTAAGATAGATAGAAAATCCTTTCGATCTCGACTTGAATGTGACGCCGCAACGAGTGGACAAACCGCAAAGACCAACGAAAGATTCTTAGATAGAAGCGTGGTGTGGCAGTTTCAAACAACGTCCGGAAGTGGTGGAAGACCTTATCAATCGCACACAAGGGGATTCACTCGACATAAAACAAGGCACTTATATTGAGACAGTTGAGTGCCAGAATAAAATCAGAGCCTGTAGGAGGACCGTCGCGTCGCGAGCCGTTGCATTCAGTTGCATTGCAGCAAAGTCAGCAGGGCGGCGGGGCCATGCGAGGATAGAAGTACTCGTTATTCCAGCATGTCGAGCTGACATCGACATCGTCGTCCCCGCGTCCCGTGAACGAGGGCGATGTATTACAGTACCACATCTCGGCCAGCGAGGACGTTGTATACAAATAAGATGAGGACATATGGGTGGAACAAGAAGGATGGATGTGGTCCTGGTCTTGGGTTTCGGCGACATTAGGCGAGGACTGAAGAGGTGCACAGACTGGAGAAGTCACTCATAAGAGCCCCAACCTCCAGATTTGCCACGGAGTGCTGAATGTGGGCAGTGAGTATGCGGCCCAACAAAGAACTGCCACAATAGACTCGTCAGACGTCCAATATCCTCCACAATGGACTTAACAATCTTCAGATGAAGCTATTGAGTCAATGCGATCGGTATCCATAGATGTAGCAACAGGTGTAGGCGCAGCACGGGTAGCGAGAAGGACAAACGTATCCATTGCGGATGAATGCTTGTGTGCCGTAAGAAAATGGGATCCCACACTACGCAGAGCTGAGAACGCAAAGGACCAGTAGAAGTCCCCATCCTCGCAGTTCATATCCTAAGAAATTATCAAGACCGAGGTAGGTAGGTAGGTAGGTAGAATTACACGGCCGGTCCTGCTCAGGAACGCCGGTTTCCAGGAAATACTTATCCCAGTGTACAAAGATCGAAATACACTATCGTCCCTGGGCCCCATAGCCGAGCTCACGGTCAACGCCCCGGAGGTGCACCGCCGCGGTAGAACTAAATCAAATACAAAAGAGCGGAAATTAGTCACCAGAAACCAGGATCACCTCAAGCATCTAATCTGAATACCGGAACGGCGTAGAACACCTCAAGGACTTCGTACATGAACTTCGCAACTAGTGCAATTGTTGATCTTGGATGAATGATAGCTTTGAGGAACTCGGTATTTGTGAGTTCCGCCATCTGGCGTTGCAGGTCCAGTAGATCAGTGAAGAGTTTTCCTAGAAATACAGCTCTCAATTCAACAACTTCGTCCGAGGACGTACATGTGATCAGGGCGTGTTCAGGAGATTCCACTTCTTGTCTACAGAACCGGCAGAGCCGATCCGATCGTTGCACAGGCTGGTGGTCATGATCAACGGAGGACTGTGCCAGCCGTCGCGCTTGGCGCGGTTCCTGCATCGGACGTGGTCGAATTGATCCCGAATAGACGGCATGTTATGACGGGCCATATGACGGGCCATGCGTTGCAAAAATAAAATAAAATAAAATTTTTGAAAGTCAAGAAATAAAAAATTGGAGGGACAAGAAATAAAAAATTGAGCGGCTGAAAAAAAAAACTTTTGGGGTTCAAAGCTGCAAACACCTTCAAATTGGGCCCATAGGCTCTGGTTGAGTCCACCATGCATACACTTGGGTGATTGGGGCATTCTGTTCACTTGTAGGGCTGGGGAAGGCAGAAAACTGACTGTTTTCAAGTCGGATCTGAATTTGTAATACAACACGACACATATGATAGCCCATCATTCCATCAGTTCTAGCTCTCTGTCTCGGTCCGAGACTCCGGAATTCGATGCCAGAGAGGCTGGCAGATAGCAACTGTAAACAACATAGCCACCTGTTTGGCTGTGGCTCTGAAAACTTCCTGAGTCAATTTCTGCTCTCTCTGGACAAACATGGTGGCTTGGCTCAGAAACCAGGCAATGCAGTTTTCAAGCACCTTTCTTGTCGTCGATGAATATCTTCGTGAATGTGGTGAAGAGCGCCTAGAACTGATGGAATGATGGGCTATCACACCGTTGTCATATTGTATTACAAATGGAATCCTGCAATGAGAAACACTTTTCTGTCCAAAAGTGAGGCTGAGACTGCCCCAATTACCCAAGTACATGCATAGTATAGTTAATGAGAGTCTATGGGCCCAATTTGAAGGTATTTGTAGCTTTGACCCCAAAAGTTTTTTTTTTCCTTGACCACTCAATTTTTATTTCTTGGCCCCAATTTTTATTTTTCGACTTTCTCAATTTTTTATTTCGTTTTATTTTTGCAACGCATGGCCCGTCATAGATCTTCCTATCGGATTCCGGGACGGGAAGGAAGGAGACGAGAGTAAATAATTTGGGAGTGCGCTTCTAGACTCGAACCAGTACCAATCACTTGAAAGATCAAAGACAGTCGTTTGATCAGTGCGTGATAGGGACTGGAAGATAATCACGGGTTTTAGTACAGGCGGGAGATGCCGAGGCTTTTAAAAAACTTAGAGAAATTTTGACGAACGTCGGGGACTAACTTGCTTGTTTCCAAAACTCTAAAAGACAAATTGTAGATACAGGAATTCTAAGATTGCATATGTTCTCCGAATTTCGATTCAAGTAAAATTGAGCTCTCCACCATGTGATTTCTGAATGCCGTCTCGTGGCTGTGCTCATGGCTCCAAGCTCTCCTCGCGTCGCGCCCGCCTCTTGGTACGTGGCCGCGGCCCCTAGAATGTCTTTTAAACGCCTCAGGGACGACTATGACGTCGAGTATGTGCCCCCAACTCCGAAGCGACGTCGAAGAAGAGCCAAAACAGAGCTCAGGACCGCTGACGACGGGGTACGAATGGTTACAACGGCGCCCAGTACATCGCGCAGACGTTCACCTCGCCATTAGGTGCACTACATCAGTTCCTGCCATCTTCCCATTGTGTTTGACCCGTCTTAGTGCCTGTTGCGCCTTCAAGGGATGGTTGTACGATCGCGGCTGGCCCACCCCAAGCCGGGACCATCCAGTGAGGCACCACCATGGAAATTAGGCCCAGGACGGAACCGAACTGTCTCTTGACATATACACAGCTCACCTGTGGATGTTCCTCCCCTGCCTGCCCCAATACGAGCGCAAATACTCCCTTTTATTGCGAGGAATTTCTAAAGGTCATAGAACCGAAAAAACGGAAGAGGAGCGCCAAGGGGACAGCTTCAAGGATCTGGATGACTATTTTCGAAGTGTGTTTCAATTCGAAGCATTGCCGGACTATAGCTATGTGTGATGTACATTCCAATGAAATTATTGTGTCGACCCTATAGACCATTGAAAGCGGGGATCCTGTAGTCTGGATGTTGGTGCGGGTGGACAGGGAGGAGGCCAGATATACCAGAGACAGTAAGCCAGTCATTTGGGGCCATTGGGAGTGCCAGGTGTACAGTGGGGGTGAGGTATGAGCGAAAGAGAGGCACCTACCCCTATCTCACGTGCCACAAAGATTCGCTCCCCGAGGATTCAGTTCTCAAAATATGAAAATTCGGAGGACATAGCCAAACTTAGAATTCTCGTATCTACAACTTTCTCTTTTACAGTTTGTGAATCAAGCAAGTTAGTCCCCGACGTTCGTCAAAATTTCTCTAAGTTTTTTAAAAACCTCGGCATCTCCCGCCTGTACTAAAACCCGTGATTATCTTCCAGTCACTATTTCACCGGTGTGTTGATCGACTGTCATCAACTTACACCCGTCCCCAATAGCGACTGGTTCGAGTCTAGTGCGCTTCCAAATTATACGCTTATATCTTTTTTGTGTGTGTTTGTGGGGGGTTTGGCTGGGCCGGCTTTGGCGAGCTTTTGGGGCGCTACGGAAGCAACCGCCGGGAAAGCGAGACGGGCCGGGACGGAGCGCAGCGCAGCCAAACCCGTACACAAGGACTGCAAAGGGACAGGGTGCGAGACGAACCCAAAGCAACCCAAGCGTAAGCAAAGAAAGAGGGACGGGTGGGTGGGGCGAAAAATAGTCGTAAAATACGGTGAAGAGCACGAGAAAAAAAAAATTCTTGCTGGGACGCGTAGACGGAAGTAAAAATTAAAATGATACGATGTGGCTTTGCTGACGCCACTGATCAATCACGGTGATTCGCGGGAATCCTGCCTTATCTTTTCTACCTTGAGTATGTACCACCAAGCACGGCTCGCCTCACGATTAGTGAAATTTGATCTACACAGCCACATATATTTTGCTTTTCGACGTCCTCGACGCCCTCACCTCAATCCTCTGCTGTTCAATCCTCTGCTTTTCGACCCCCCGCCCATTCTCTGTTCTTATGTTTCTCGTTCACGCTTGGTGTTGCTTTCCATGCGATTGGTCTCAAGATACACACAAGCCGACCTACTCACGGTGACCGGAGATTCTGGAAGAGAGGAACAAGGCCAAAGTCAAACCGCGAAGCCGCGCATGAGCCACGTACATTTG
Source organism: Mycena haematopus (assembly GCA_029281435.1). Classification (NCBI taxonomy): domain Eukaryota; kingdom Fungi; phylum Basidiomycota; class Agaricomycetes; order Agaricales; family Mycenaceae; genus Mycena; species Mycena haematopus. Next base: position 8,872 of record JARJCV010000840.1, read on the forward strand.
GACACCAGTTTCTCGGCTGTTGGCACCCAGAAGGCGAAACGGCGAAACTTGGAGCTGCAAGACCCGTGGCAAATCCAAAAATTACTTCGCTTTTCTGGGCCTATGTATAACCCGCAACGGAGGGAGACCATTGGTATAACACCACTTCGGCGGGCCTTCGCAAAGCGTCGCAGGTGGGGTTCTGTGGGAGTTCATCGCCGGATGAACATATCTAGGTCCTGACTAAATCAAAATTGCAAATCCCGCGAGTTGCTGACTGAAGGACTGGATCTGCTTACTCTTCCGATTCTTCATCCACTCACTATTAAAAGCACGTCGCGCCTTTCCGGCGCTACACAATTGTACAATGGCTGCAGTAACTGCGGCGCTCAGACCGCTCTCCGTGCAGATAATTAGTGACTCCATCTGCCCGTACGTCGCCCCATGCTCATCTCACATCACATCTCACTCCATACCCGCCTACTGCCAGTTTCTGCTACATCGGCTTCAAGCAAATCTCGCTCGCAATCGAGGCTGCTAAGAAGGAGAATCTCAAGCTCGACTTTCAACTGCGCTTCAAGCCCTTCTTGCTCGATCCCTCGCTCCCCACTGAGAAGCCGGTGAACAAGCGCGAGCGGTACGCCGCAAAGTTCGGCGGCGCAGCGCGGGTGGAGGCGATGGAGAAGCAAATGGTGGCGCGGGGGAGAAGTGTCGGGATCGAGTTTTCTTGTACGTGTTACTTTTCTACTATATCCTCGTAATCATATGAGACTTGCACCAGACGGCGGCAACGTCCGCCAGACCACCGATTCGCACCGCCTCATCGCAAAAGCATATGCTGTAGGCGGCCAGCCCATGCAGCTCGCCGTCGTCTCCGCGCTCTTCGCCGGGTACTTTGAGCATGAGCAAGATATCGGCTCCCACGCATTTCTCGCCTCGTGCGCCGTCAACGCGGGTGTGTTCGCCACCCAGGCGGAGGCGGAGGCATGGTTAGCTGGCACGGAGGAGCGGGACGGGGTCGGGAGGGACATTGCGCAGGCGATGAGGATGGGCGTAGAGGGCGTGCCGTTTGTGGTTTTGGATGACAAGGTGAGCATCGTATATATACTATGCGGCCACGAAATAACTGAATTTTTATGCCGCGCAACAGTACGCGGTGTCGGGTGCGCAGGGCCAAGACACGTTCTTGGGCATATTCCGGAAGATCGCGGCTGGGAACAAGCTCAGTGAAGTGGATGACGGGGACTTGTGCCAATGACTGACGAGTGCGTATGCATCTTGCGATCCGATATGAAATCCTTTTCATCTGGATTCTGTACTTCAAAATTCAGGCACAACCACTTAGTCTTTGACAAGCCCCATAAATAAATTATAATGGCGCGTGCGTATCGAGAAAGCAGTGTATATTATTGCATGACGTAGTGCAAACTCACGCTTTGACCGACTTCAGCTGTACATCCAGTCTGAGTAGGATAAATGCGAGAATGATGCCATGGTGGTTCTGCCGATTGCCCGAAAGCAAACAAACGTCCCCAACCAAGTGCGACGCTGGCTGGTTCAGAAAATTCGGGCGAAGAATTTCGCGTTCAAAAGTTCGGCACGAAAATGTATTATGATTCAAAGTTCAAAACGCAGTCAAGACACCTTTTTCTCGCTAGATGCTGCTGCTTGGCGCCTATCCCATTCCGCCCTCCACCGAAGCCACTCAGTTTCCCGTCCGCCATCCGCCCACACATCCCACCCGTCTCGTATTTGCAACCACGTCGACACCGGATTACGCAAAATACACGACTTGACCACCCAAAATATCGACTTCGGTTGCCGCCTGGGTAACAGCTCGCAGACGGTGTATAATGATACGCCAAGCGCCGCGCCGATTCCCAAGCCCCACAGAATCTGGGCGATGCTGTGATAGCGGAGGTAGAATCTTACGTTTCCCCCACAAAATGAGTTGACATAGTGCAAAGAAAGAAAATGTCGCGTACCGAGAATACGCTACAACGAGCGCCCAAAGTATCAGCGCCACATAGATAAC
>JARJCV010000841.1:0-10836 GCA_029281435.1 Mycena haematopus
GACTTGGTAAGGGTTTCGTAGGGCGAATATACATCCGCCGGAGTGAAAATAGATGGCGATATGAGTGCGACGGGGTATAGAACAGCACAGACTTGGTAAGGGTTTCGTAGGGCGAATATACATCCGCCGGAGTGAAAATAGATGGCGATATGAGTGCGACGGGGTATAGAACAGCACAGACTTGGTAAGGGTTTCGTAGGGCGAATATACATCCGCCGGAGTGAAAATAGATGGCGATATGAGTGCGACGGGGTATAGAACAGCACAGACTTGGTAAGGGTTTCGTATGTCGGGGACAAGAGAATATATATCTGTGGATGATCACAAAGGCGTCCAAGTTGAATAGATGGTATGTCGAGGTATCCCAGAGTTCACAGTCACCATACCAGAACCAAATGGCTGCCGCTAGGCCGGCCGAAGGCCGTGGCAATGTAAGTGGGGGACATGTGCAAGAAAGCGGAGGACATCCGAATATACATCCGCCGGAGTGAAAATAGATGGCGATATGAGTGCGACGGGGTATAGAACAGCACAGACTTGGTAAGGGTTTCGTAGGGCGAATATACATCCGCCGGAGTGAAAATAGATGGCGATATGAGTGCGACGGGGTATAGAACAGCACAGACTTGGTAAGGGTTTCGTATGTCGGGGACAAGAGAATATATATCTGTGGATGATCACAAAGGCGTCCAAGTTGAATAGATGGTATGTCGAGGTATCCCAGAGTTCACAGTCACCATACCAGAACCAAATGGCTGCCGCTAGGCCGGCCGAAGGCCGTGGCAATGTAAGTGGGGACATGTGCAAGAAAGCGGAGGACATCCGAATATACATCCGCCGGAGTGAAAATAGATGGCGATATGAGTGCGACGGGGTATAGAACAGCACAGACTTGGTAAGGGTTTTCGTAGGGCGAATATACATCCGCCGGAGTGAAAATAGATGGCGATATGAGTGCGACGGGGTATAGAACAGCACAGACTTGGTAAGGGTTTCGTATGTCGGGGACAAGAGAATATATATCTGTGGATGATCACAAAGGCGTCCAAGTTGAATAGATGGTATGTCGAGGTATCCCAGAGTTCACAGTCACCATACCAGAACCAAATGGCTGCCGCTAGGCCGGCCGAAGGCCATGGCAATGTAAGTGGGGGACATGTGCAAGAAAGCGGAGGACATCCGAATATACATCCGCTGGAGTGAAAATAGATGGCGATATGAGTGCGACGGGTATAGAACAGCACAGACTTGGTAAGGGTTCGTAGGGCGAATATACATCCGCCGGAGTGAAAATAGATGGCGATATGAGTGCGAGGGTATAGAACAGCACAGACTTGGTAAGGGTTTCGTAGGGCGAATATACATCCGCCGGAGTGAAAATAGATGGCGATATGAGTGCGACGGGGTATAGAACAGCACAGACTTGGTAAGGGTTTCGTATCGGGGACAAGAGAATAATATCTGTGGATGATCACAAAGGCGTCCAAGTTGAATAGATGGTATGTCGAGGTATCCCAGAGTTCACAGTCACCATACCAGAACCAAATGGCTGCGCTAGGGCCGGCCGAAGGCCGTGGCAATGTAAGTGGGGACATGTGCAAGAAAGCGGAGGACATCCGAATATTACATCCGCCGGAGTGAAAATAGATGGCGATATGAGTGCGACGGGGTATAGAACAGCACAGACTTGGTAAGGGTTTCGTAGGGCGAATATACATCCGCCGGAGTGAAAATAGATGGCGATATGAGTGCGACGGGGTATAGAACAGCACAGACTTGGTAAGGGTTTCGTATGTCGGGGGGACAAGAGAATATTAATCTGTGGATGATCAAAAGGCGTCCAAGTTGAATAGATGGTATGTCGAGGTATCCCAGAGTTCACAGTCACCATACCAGAACCAAAATGGCTGCCGCTAGGCCGGCCGAAGGCCATGGCAATGTAAGTGGGGGACATGTGCAAGAAAGCGGAGGACATCCGAATATACATCCGCCGGAGTGAAAAATAGATGGCGATATGAGTGCGACGGGGTATAGAACAGCACAGACTTGGTAAGGTTTCGTAGGGCGAATATACATCCGCCGGAGTGAAAATAGATGGCGATATGAGTGCGACGGGGTATAGAAACAGCACAGACTTGGTAAGGGTTTCGTATGTCGGGACAAGAGAATATATATCTGTGGATGATCACAAAGGCGTCCAAGTTGAATAGATGGTATGTCGAGGTATCCCAGAGTTCACAGTCACCATACCAGAACCAAATGGCTGCCGCTAGGCCGGCCGAAGGCCATGGCAATGTAAGTGGGGGACATGTGCAAGAAAGCGGAGGACATCCGAATATACATCCGCTGAGTGAAAATAGATGGCGATATGAGTGCGACGGGTATAGAACAGCACAGACTTGGTAAGGTTTCGTAGGGCGAATATACATCCGCCGGAGTGAAAATAGATGGCGATATGAGTGCGACGGGGTATAGAACAGCACAGACTTGGTAAGGGTTTCGTAGGGCGAATATACATCCGCCGGAGTGAAAATAGATGGCGATATGAGTGCGACGGGGTATAGAACAGCACAGACTTGGTAAGGGTTTCGTATGTCGGGGACAAGAGAATATATATCTGTGGATGATCACAAAGGCGTCCAAGTTGAATAGAATGTATGTCGAGGTATCCCAGAGTTCACAGTCACCATACCAGAACCAAATGGCTGCCGCTAGGCCGGCCGAAGGCCGTGGCAATGTAAGTGGGGGACATGTGCAAGAAAGCGGAGGACATCCGAATATACATCCGCCGGAGTGAAAATAGATGGCGATATGAGTGCGACGGGGTATAGAACAGCACAGACTTGGTAAGGGTTTCCGTAGGGCGATATACATCCGCCGGAGTGAAAATAGATGGCGATATGAGTGCGACGGGGTATAGAAAGCACAACTTGGTAAGGGTTTCGTATGTCGGGGACAAGAGAATATATATCTGTGGATGATCACAAAGGCGTCCAAGTTGAATAGATGGTATGTCGAGGTATCCCAGAGTTCACAGTCACCATACCAGAACCAAATGGCTGCCGCTAGGCCGGCCGAAGGCCGTGGCAATGTAAGTGGGGGACATGTGCAAGAAAGCGGAGGACATCCGAATATACATCCGCCGGAGTGAAAAATAGATGGCGATATGAGTGCGACGGGGTATAGAACAGCACAGACTTGGTAAGGGTTCGTAGGGCGAATATACATCCGCGGAGTGAAAATAGATGGCGATATGAGTGGACGGGGTATAGAACAGCACAGACTTGGTAAGGGTTTCGTATGTCGGGGACAAGAGAATATATATCTGTGGATGATCACAAAGGCGTCCAAGTTGAATAGATGGTATGTCGAGGTATCCCAGAGTTCACAGTCACCATACCAGAACCAAATGGCTGCCGCTAGGCCGGCCGAAGCCGTGGCAATGTAAGTGGGACATGTGCAAGAAGCGGAGGACATCCGAATATACATCCGCCGGAGTGAAAATAGATGGCGATATGAGTGCGACGGGGTATAGAACAGCACAGACTTGGTAAGGGTTTCGTAGGGCGAATATACATCCGCCGGAGTGAAAATAGATGGCGATATGAGTGCGACGGGGTATAGAACAGCACAGACTTGGTAAGGGTTTCGTATGTCGGGGACAAGAGAATATATATCTGTGGATGATCACAAGGCGTCCAAGTTGAATAGATGGTATGTCGAGGTATCCCAGAGTTCACAGTCACCATACCAGAACCAAATGGCTGCCGCTAGGCCGGCCGAAGGCCATGGCAATGTAAGTGGGGGACATGTGCAAGAAAGCGAGGACATCCGAATATACATCCGCCGGAGTGAAAATAGATGGCGATATGAGTGCGACGGGTATAGAACAGCACAGACTTGGTAAGGGTTTCGTAGGGCGAATATACATCCGCCGGAGTGAAAATAGATGGCGATATGAGTGCGACGGGGTTATAGAACAGCACAGACTTGGTAAGGGTTTCGTAGGGCGAATATACATCCGCCGGAGTGAAAATAGATGGCGATATGAGTGCGACGGGGTATAGAACAGCACAGACTTGGTAAGGGTTTCGTAGGGCGGAATATACATCCGCCGGAGTGAAAATAGATGGCGATATGAGTGCGACGGGGTATAGAACAGCACAGACTTGGTAAGGGTTTCGTAGGGCGAATATACATCCGCCGGAGTGAAAAATAGATGGCGATATGAGTGCGACGGGGTATAGAACAGCACAGACTTGGTAAGGGTTTCGTAGGGCGAATATACATCGCGCCGGAGTGAAATAGATGGCGATATGAGTGCGACGGGGTATAGAACAGCACAGACTTGGTAAGGGTTTCGTATGTCGGGGCACGAATATATATCTGTGGATGATACAAAGGCGTCCAAGTTGAATAGATGGTATGTCGAGGTATCCCAGAGTTCACAGTCACCATACCAGAACCAAATGGCTGCCGCTAGGCCGGCCGAAGGCCGTGGCAATGTAGTGGGGGACATGTGCAAGAAAGCGGAGGACATCCGAATATACATCCGCCGGAGTGAAAATAGATGGCGATTGAGTGCGACGGGGTATAGAACAGCACAGACTTGGTAAGGGTTTCGTAGGGCGAATATACATCCGCCGGAGTGAAAATAGATGGCGATATGAGTGCGACGGGGTATAGAACAGCACAGACTTGGTAAGGGTTTCGTAGGGCGAATATACATCCGCCGGAGTGAAAATAGATGGCGATATGAGTGCGACGGGGTATAGAACAGCACAGACTTGGTAAGGGGTTTCGTAGGGCGAATATACATCCGCCGGAGTGAAAATAGATGGCGATATGAGTGCGACGGGGTATAGAACAGCACAGACTTGGTAAGGGTTTCGTAGGGCGAATATACATCCGCCGGAGTGAAAATAGATGGCGATATGAGTGCGACGGGGTATAGAACAGCACAGACTTGGTAAGGGTTTCGTATGTCGGGGACAAGAGAATATATATCTGTGGATGATCACAAAGGCGTCCAAGTTGAATAGATGGTATGTCGAGGTATCCCAGAGTTCACAGTCACCATACCAGAACCAAATGGCTGCCGCTAGGCCGGCCGAAGGCCGTGGCAATGTAAGTGGGGGACATGTGCAAGAAAGCGGAGGACATCCGAATATACATCCGCCGGAGTGAAAATAGATGGCGATATGAGTGCGACGGGGTATAGAACAGCACAGACTTGGTAAGGGTTTCGTAGGGCGAATATACATCCGCCGGAGTGAAAATAGATGGCGATATGAGTGCGACGGGGTATAGAACAGCACAGACTTGGTAAGGGTTTCGTATGTCGGGGACAAGAGAATATATATCTGTGGATGATCACAAAGGCGTCCAAGTTGAATAGATGGTATGTCGAGGTATCCCAGAGTTCACAGTCACCATACCAGAACCAAATGGCTGCCGCTAGGCCGGCCGAAGGCCATGGCAATGTAAGTGGGGGACATGTGCAAGAAAGCGGAGGACATCCGAATATACATCCGCTGGAGTGAAAATAGATGGCGATATGAGTGCGACGGGGTATAGAACAGCACAGACTTGGTAAGGGTTTCGTAGGGCGAATATACATCCGCCGGAGTGAAAATAGATGGCGATATGAGTGCGACGGGGTATAGAACAGCACAGACTTGGTAAGGGTTTCGTAGGGCGAATATACATCCGCCGGAGTGAAAATAGATGGCGATATGAGTGCGACGGGGTATAGAACAGCACAGACTTGGTAAGGGTTTCGTAGGGCGAATATACATCCGCCGGAGTGAAAATAGATGGCGATATGAGTGCGACGGGGTATAGAACAGCACAGACTTGGTAAGGGTTTCGTAGGGCGAATATACATCCGCCGGAGTGAAAATAGATGGCGATATGAGTGCGACGGGGTATAGAACAGCACAGACTTGGTAAGGGTTTCGTAGGGCGAATATACATCCGCCGGAGTGAAAATAGATGGCGATATGAGTGCGACGGGGTATAGAACAGCACAGACTTGGTAAGGGTTTCGTATGTCGGGGACAAGAGAATATATATCTGTGGATGATCACAAAGGCGTCCAAGTTGAATAGATGGTATGTCGAGGTATCCCAGAGTTCACAGTCACCATACCAGAACCAAATGGCTGCCGCTAGGCCGGCCGAAGGCCGTGGCAATGTAAGTGGGGGACATGTGCAAGAAAGCGGAGGACATCCGAATATACATCCGCCGGAGTGAAAATAGATGGCGATATGAGTGCGACGGGGTATAGAACAGCACAGACTTGGTAAGGGTTTCGTAGGGCGAATATACATCCGCCGGAGTGAAAATAGATGGCGATATGAGTGCGACGGGGTATAGAACAGCACAGACTTGGTAAGGGTTTCGTATGTCGGGGACAAGAGAATATATATCTGTGGATGATCACAAAGGCGTCCAAGTTGAATAGATGGTATGTCGAGGTATCCCAGAGTTCACAGTCACCATACCAGAACCAAATGGCTGCCGCTAGGCCGGCCGAAGGCCGTGGCAATGTAAGTGGGGGACATGTGCAAGAAAGCGGAGGACATCCGAATATACATCCGCCGGAGTGAAAATAGATGGCGATATGAGTGCGACGGGGTATAGAACAGCACAGACTTGGTAAGGGTTTCGTAGGGCGAATATACATCCGCCGGAGTGAAAATAGATGGCGATATGAGTGCGACGGGGTATAGAACAGCACAGACTTGGTAAGGGTTTCGTATGTCGGGGACAAGAGAATATATATCTGTGGATGATCACAAAGGCGTCCAAGTTGAATAGATGGTATGTCGAGGTATCCCAGAGTTCACAGTCACCATACCAGAACCAAATGGCTGCCGCTAGGCCGGCCGAAGGCCGTGGCAATGTAAGTGGGGGACATGTGCAAGAAAGCGGAGGACATCCGAATATACATCCGCCGGAGTGAAAATAGATGGCGATATGAGTGCGACGGGGTATAGAACAGCACAGACTTGGTAAGGGTTTCGTAGGGCGAATATACATCCGCCGGAGTGAAAATAGATGGCGATATGAGTGCGACGGGGTATAGAACAGCACAGACTTGGTAAGGGTTTCGTATGTCGGGGACAAGAGAATATATATCTGTGGATGATCACAAAGGCGTCCAAGTTGAATAGATGGTATGTCGAGGTATCCCAGAGTTCACAGTCACCATACCAGAACCAAATGGCTGCCGCTAGGCCGGCCGAAGGCCGTGGCAATGTAAGTGGGGGACATGTGCAAGAAAGCGGAGGACATCCGAATATACATCCGCCGGAGTGAAAATAGATGGCGATATGAGTGCGACGGGGTATAGAACAGCACAGACTTGGTAAGGGTTTCGTAGGGCGAATATACATCCGCCGGAGTGAAAATAGATGGCGATATGAGTGCGACGGGGTATAGAACAGCACAGACTTGGTAAGGGTTTCGTATGTCGGGGACAAGAGAATATATATCTGTGGATGATCACAAAGGCGTCCAAGTTGAATAGATGGTATGTCGAGGTATCCCAGAGTTCACAGTCACCATACCAGAACCAAATGGCTGCCGCTAGGCCGGCCGAAGGCCGTGGCAATGTAAGTGGGGGACATGTGCAAGAAAGCGGAGGACATCCGAATATACATCCGCCGGAGTGAAAATAGATGGCGATATGAGTGCGACGGGGTATAGAACAGCACAGACTTGGTAAGGGTTTCGTAGGGCGAATATACATCCGCCGGAGTGAAAATAGATGGCGATATGAGTGCGACGGGGTATAGAACAGCACAGACTTGGTAAGGGTTTCGTATGTCGGGGACAAGAGAATATATATCTGTGGATGATCACAAAGGCGTCCAAGTTGAATAGATGGTATGTCGAGGTATCCCAGAGTTCACAGTCACCATACCAGAACCAAATGGCTGCCGCTAGGCCGGCCGAAGGCCGTGGCAATGTAAGTGGGGGACATGTGCAAGAAAGCGGAGGACATCCGAATATACATCCGCCGGAGTGAAAATAGATGGCGATATGAGTGCGACGGGGTATAGAACAGCACAGACTTGGTAAGGGTTTCGTAGGGCGAATATACATCCGCCGGAGTGAAAATAGATGGCGATATGAGTGCGACGGGGTATAGAACAGCACAGACTTGGTAAGGGTTTCGTATGTCGGGGACAAGAGAATATATATCTGTGGATGATCACAAAGGCGTCCAAGTTGAATAGATGGTATGTCGAGGTATCCCAGAGTTCACAGTCACCATACCAGAACCAAATGGCTGCCGCTAGGCCGGCCGAAGGCCGTGGCAATGTAAGTGGGGGACATGTGCAAGAAAGCGGAGGACATCCGAATATACATCCGCCGGAGTGAAAATAGATGGCGATATGAGTGCGACGGGGTATAGAACAGCACAGACTTGGTAAGGGTTTCGTAGGGCGAATATACATCCGCCGGAGTGAAAATAGATGGCGATATGAGTGCGACGGGGTATAGAACAGCACAGACTTGGTAAGGGTTTCGTATGTCGGGGACAAGAGAATATATATCTGTGGATGATCACAAAGGCGTCCAAGTTGAATAGATGGTATGTCGAGGTATCCCAGAGTTCACAGTCACCATACCAGAACCAAATGGCTGCCGCTAGGCCGGCCGAAGGCCATGGCAATGTAAGTGGGGGACATGTGCAAGAAAGCGGAGGACATCCGAATATACATCCGCTGGAGGAAAAATAGATGGCGATATGAGTGCGACGGGGTATAGAACAGCACAGACTTGGTAAGGGTTTCGTAGGGCGAATATACATCCGCCGGAGTGAAAATAGATGGCGATATGAGTGCGACGGGGTATAGAACAGCACAGACTTGGTAAGGGTTTCGTAGGGCGAATATACATCCGCCGGAGTGAAAATAGATGGCGATATGAGTGCGACGGGGTATAGAACAGCACAGACTTGGTAAGGGTTTCGTAGGGCGAATATACATCCGCCGGAGTGAAAATAGATGGCGATATGAGTGCGACGGGGTATAGAACAGCACAGACTTGGTAAGGGTTTCGTATGTCGGGGACAAGAGAATATATATCTGTGGATGATCACAAAGGCGTCCAAGTTGAATAGATGGTATGTCGAGGTATCCCAGAGTTCACAGTCACCATACCAGAACCAAATGGCTGCCGCTAGGCCGGCCGAAGGCCGTGGCAATGTAAGTGGGGGACATGTGCAAGAAAGCGGAGGACATCCGAATATACATCCGCCGGAGTGAAAATAGATGGCGATATGAGTGCGACGGGGTATAGAACAGCACAGACTTGGTAAGGGTTTCGTAGGGCGAATATACATCCGCCGGAGTGAAAATAGATGGCGATATGAGTGCGACGGGGTATAGAACAGCACAGACTTGGTAAGGGTTTCGTATGTCGGGACAAGAGAATATATATCTGTGGATGATCACAAAGGCGTCCAAGTTGAATAGATGGTATGTCGAGGTATCCCAGAGTTCACAGTCACCATACCAGAACCAAATGGCTGCCGCTAGGCCGGCCGAAGGCCGTGGCAATGTAAGTGGGGGACATGTGCAAGAAAGCGGAGGACATCCGAATATACATCCGCCGGAGTGAAAATAGATGGCGATATGAGTGCGACGGGGTATAGAACAGCACAGACTTGGTAAGGGTTTCGTAGGGCGAATATACATCCGCCGGAGTGAAAATAGATGGCGATATGAGTGCGACGGGGTATAGAACAGCACAGACTTGGTAAGGGTTTCGTATGTCGGGGACAAGAGAATATATATCTGTGGATGATCACAAAGGCGTCCAAGTTGAATAGATGGTATGTCGAGGTATCCCAGAGTTCACAGTCACCATACCAGAACCAAATGGCTGCCGCTAGGCCGGCCGAAGGCCATGGCAATGTAAGTGGGGGACATGTGCAAGAAAGCGGAGGACATCCGAATATACATCCGCTGGAGTGAAAATAGATGGCGATATGAGTGCGACGGGGTATAGAACAGCACAGACTTGGTAAGGGTTTCGTAGGGCGAATATACATCCGCCGGAGTGAAAATAGATGGCGATATGAGTGCGACGGGGTATAGAACAGCACAGACTTGGTAAGGGTTTCGTAGGGCGAATATACATCCGCCGGAGTGAAAATAGATGGCGATATGAGTGCGACGGGGTATAGAACAGCACAGACTTGGTAAGGGTTTCGTATGTCGGGGACAAGAGAATATATATCTGTGGATGATCACAAAGGCGTCCAAGTTGAATAGATGGTATGTCGAGGTATCCCAGAGTTCACAGTCACCATACCAGAACCAAATGGCTGCCGCTAGGCCGGCCGAAGGCCGTGGCAATGTAAGTGGGGGACATGTGCAAGAAAGCGGAGGACATCCGAATATACATCCGCCGGAGTGAAATAGATGGCGATATGAGTGCGACGGGGTATAGAACAGCACAGACTTGGTAAGGGTTTCGTAGGGCGAATATACATCCGCCGGAGTGAAAATAGATGGCGATATGAGTGCGACGGGGTATAGAACAGCACAGACTTGGTAAGGGTTTCGTATGTCGGGGACAAGAGAATATATATCTGTGGATGATCACAAAGGCGTCCAAGTTGAATAGATGGTATGTCGAGGTATCCCAGAGTTCACAGTCACCATACCAGAACCAAAATGGCTGCCGCTAGGCCGGCCGAAGGCCATGGCAATGTAAGTGGGGGACATGTGCAAGAAAGCGGAGGACATCCGAATATACATCCGCTGGAGCGAAAATAGATGGCGATATGAGTGCGACGGGGTATAGAACAGCACA
>JARJCV010000842.1:0-10814 GCA_029281435.1 Mycena haematopus
GACAGAACCTTGTAGCCCTCAACGACCTCTATGTGATGGTATTACACATCAGGCACATTGGTCATGACATTCCTTTTTGGGATACTAACGCCTTCATCCCAATAAGGAAATTTCATCGAAAATCCAGTAGCTAGCTCAATATTTATCCCTTTTGGATGATTTAACTTCACAAAGCCAATGTTCAGTGTGCCCCAGGACTGTTGAGCACATTTCCCAGTTCATTACATTGGTCTAATGTGGTGATAAATGCTCAAACTTCTGTATTTGCTATCAACACAAAATATCTTACTTATAGTGCCCCGAGTATCTGCTTTGAACACATTATTTCACTCAGTGCAATGTATAAGACATTCTACATCACTCACAACAACCACTTTATACTATTGAACCAATGTTTTAGCTGCATCATAAAAAGCCATCATTTCCTCATTCTGGGCTATTCAGATGCATGGTGGGTGGGGTGAATGCATCTCTAGAGTACTAAAAGTCATATGAATCCAATGTAGATGCATTTGATACTGGAACTTTTCATAGCCTGAAGATTAGAGGCAATGAAGTTGAAAATCTATCATCCCTCCAGTTCACCATCAATTTGTGTCATACCAACATATAGAAGGGTTCCATTCAGAGTTATATCCCATCCCAAGAGTTTGGGAACAAAAATGTGTTTATATATGATCATAAACATAAACTATGTGAAGGGACATATTTTGGCCTTTTGGTCAATAGAGGACCAAGGAGGGCAGTGAGTACAAAATGAAGGCCAGAAATGAGGAGAGGCAGTCAAATAGTTCACGATACAGCTTTATTTGAAAGATTTTGGTAGAGATTTGGCCAGATGGTGTTTTCGAGTATGAAGGTTTAACTACAGTATAAAGGCCTATAGTGTGTACATGCCCGAGAACACCATCTGACCAAAACTTGACCAAAATACTTCAAATAACAACCCAGATTGAACAATTGGATTGCTGCTTCTCATTTCTGCCCTTTATTTGGCACTTACTGCTCTCCTTGGTGCACTATTAACCAAAGAGCTAAAAAATGTCACTTTACCTAGCTCATGTTTATGATCATATATTAACACATTTTTTGTGCTCAAACCCTTAGAATGAGATATCACTATGAATAACAGCACTCCTATGCATTGATATGACCCAAATTGATGGTGAACTGAAGAGAAGATATTTTTCAACTTCATTACCTTTAATCTTCCAACTATGACGAGTTCCAGTCCTGAATGCTTTTGAAATGAATTCATATCACTTGTAGTGCTCTAGGGAAGCATTCACCTAATCCTCCAGACATCTGGATGGTCCAGAATGAAGAAATGATGGTCATTTGTGCTGCAGATGAAATATTGGATCTATAGCATACAGTGCTTGTTATGAGTAATGCAGAATGTTGCAAACATTTCACTGGATAATGTAATTTGTTCAAACTGAATCTATGGTGCACCATGAGTGAGATATTTTGTGTTGATGGCAAATACAGAAGTTTGAGCATTTATCACCACATTAGACCAATGTAATGAACTGGGAAATGTGCTCAACAGTCCTGTGGCCCTGTGAATTTAAATCATCCAAAATGGACAAATATTGAGCTAGCTATTGGATTTTCGATGAAATTTCCTTATTGGGACGAAGGTGTTAGTGTCCCAAAAAGGAATGTCATGACCAATGTGCCTGATGTGTAATACCATCATGTAGAGGTCGTTGAGGGCTACAAGATTCATATATATTATATTTTGATCTAAGCCCTACACCACCAACCCAGGTGAATGTCGACCGGAGCTTAGGGACTGATATCAACTCGATATTTTCTGTAGATGTACCAACGATATAAGTCTGAATGTTATTTGATGTCGGCTGAATAACCTCAGTGCGATGTCGCTCACCTGTCAGGCTGGCCTCAAATTGTCGAGCAAGTTGAGAGCACTGCATGATGTCATTGCCAAGTCGGACTGTATGGCCGTGTCACTGGCTGTCACTGTGATTCATCACATCCACATACCACGCACCTCGGTGTTTGTCGCTGGCTTCTGTTTGGCTTGACTCGGACTTGGGGATCCCGTTCTACAGTAGTCCTGTGGCTCGACGACGAGACTCTGGCACCATCAGTCCCGATGTTCTCTTCTCTGGCTCAGCTCGGTTTTATGTCGTCCAAGTGAAATTGTACATTGCATTAAAATATGCTCTACTGCACGCTATCTAACTCCCGTGCTTTCGTTTCTTTCTCGGAGGCTTGTGTCCGCCTTTCTGCCGCGTTTTCGATGGATTCACGGCTCCACTCCGCCTTCCTCGAGGGAGGTACTCTGCTTCGTCATTGTCATCTTCTTCAGAGTCTGAAGCCTCGCTTCCATCGTCCCTCCCCCCGTGCTCCTTCGTTCTCGCTTCCCTCATCTTCATCTTCGTCGTCATCATCGGACAGATCACGCTGCTCTCTGACCGCAGCCTCAGCATCTGCAGCCCTTTTTTCTGCCAGTGCGGCTGCAGCAGCGGCACTCTCTGCCTGTTTTTCCTTCTCTGCAGCAGTGGCCCGGCGTTTGGCAGCCGTTTTCGCCCATTTCTTCGTGCGAGATTCAGTGGCTTTGATGGCGCATTTACGATGAAACCTTTCTCGGTCCGTCTGCAAATATTGAAGTTCCGTGAGTGTTTTGGGAAGGACCTTGACGAGCTCGACAAAGTTATGCAATGCAGCCATGTTGACCACAAAGCTGTCGTCATCGCTGTGCTGTATCAACTGGCGATCGAGCGTCGTTGCTTCTCGTTCTTGGAGATGTTCCCCAACTACAGTTGGCTGGCATTTCCCCTTTCGACAATCATGTTGAACTGAGAAGACGAATTGAAGTGCTGATGCCTCGACGACGACATGTGTCTTGATGTTCCTTGTCGTGATATCGGCGCCTCGGGGACGGCGTGCGACTGGCCAGCCAAAATCTGGATGTCTCTCCTCGCCACACACGAACTGTTCCAAGGTTACGACT
The DNA here is from genome assembly GCA_029281435.1 of Mycena haematopus. Classification (NCBI taxonomy): domain Eukaryota; kingdom Fungi; phylum Basidiomycota; class Agaricomycetes; order Agaricales; family Mycenaceae; genus Mycena; species Mycena haematopus. The sequence continues at coordinate 2,984 of JARJCV010000842.1, forward strand.
GCCTTGTCTCCCACCAAGATCTCCACGACGCGGCCAAAAATTGGCTTCCCATCTGCATTCTTTGCAAACACCCATCGAAGCTTTGGTACGTGGTCTCCCGTAACGGTCGTTACATACTGACCGACGCGCCAGGCACTCTCTGGCTGTGGGTGGATCTCAAAACTCCGATGCTTCGATGCTTCTGTGGTGTGCCACTGGAGCATGGGCTGTTTCTTTGTCGATGTGAGTCGTATGAAGCCTGGTACGATCGGTTTTGAAGACACCCATCCCAGATGACGTTGTAGAACAGGATCGTCCATAAGAACCCTCCGGACAGCTGCACCGGCCTGGGACCAGGAGTTCTGGTCATCATTCTTCCAATATCCTCCTGATTGCTGTTAACAGAGCACATACGGAAGACGGCGTTGAACGCCTCGAAGACCTCTGTCGAGGAGCGAATGGCAAGTCCAAAGCGTCGGATGTCTGGCCTCAGGTGAGTGAGGAGATGGAGCTTGATTTTGACGATGATTCGTAGTGGGTCCACAGCGTCAAATGCGTCGAGTAGGTTCGCAACGGCAATGTCTAGGTCCTCGAGATAACACTCCATATCATCAATGACTGGAACCCAGAGCCTGGCTCCAAGGTTGCCGGCTGCGACAATCAACTGGAGCTGTTCTGGGCTTGCAACACCATCAACGTGAAAGGCAAGTATCTGCATCAACGTCTTGAAGTGTTTACCAATTAAATTGTTCCGGTACGATGAACGACTCGCGTAAGTCGTTCATAAAGAAAATGTTGCCCATCATGGAGTTGACCTTGACAGGCTCCTCGCCACATCTATGCTGCAGGTCCTTCTGGATGCGTCGAAGACCTTTGAGGCTCGGAACATTTGGTGCACCCAAGGATTTTGCGAAGTAAATCACAAGCGAGAGCTGTGCGCCGGTGAAGCGGCACCTTGGGAGGTTGTCGAGAATATCAAGCAGCATGGTCTTAACTCGAGGTAAGTCACTGTAGCAACCAAATTCCTTGAGACTGACTGTCTTATCCGGATATGGATAATATTCGGAATCCTCCAGCGAATCCATATCAAAACAGGCTTCTTCGTCGTCCTCGTCAATCATGTCAATGTCGACAGAATCTGGTTCGTTCTCTTCGGGAAAGTGGTCGGCTCGCAGAGCTTCCGTCAGAATGCGCTGGAACTCTTGCTCGATCAGAGCACGAGCCTCATCTGAGGTAACCACGGTGTCTGGCTCCTTGGTCTGGCCAAGCTGCTCCGCCATCTGTGCGATGGAATGATCGTCGAGGTCGAATTCAGTATCCATGTAAACATCCATGTCTGGAAGCATAGCTGGGACCCCAGCAGCTGTCCCGGGATGGATATACCGGTGATTTTCGACGGCCGGTGCCTCGTATATAGCAGTGAGTTGCGCATTTTCATTGGCGTCGGCCGCCAGCCGGGCCTCGTAATTTTTCACGCAAGCTAAATGCTGAGGATTCAGCAGGTGTCCCTTGAGGGATGTCTTGACTTGGATTGACTTCCCGAGCTTGCCGCTGCCTTCCTTTTGGCACGCAATGCACCGAGTGTGCTGTCGGTCAGTTGAATATTGAAGGTATATTTCTGCCTCTGCAGAAACAATTATTTGAGTAAGCACAATGAGCAGTTAACCCGAGTACAAACAAACCTGGTGGAGGCTTCCATGGTGGCGGCGGCATTTCGGAGTCGCAAGATACCAGAGAGAGAGCGCGAACCCTCAAGTGACTTGTGTGACCGATCGTGTTTGCACAATGTGTCGCCACAACTGCTGTTTATAAAAGACGGGTATTGGTGGCAAGGCAAGTTGTTCTTTTCCTTCTTCCACCATGTCGTCTTCTGCCACCATAATTGAAAGAGCCAGGGCTCGCCGAGAACACCAAGAACTCCGTGATCGCGAACATTCACAGTCGTCCATGCCAGCTCCCGATGCACCCAGGTCCAGCAGTCCGCCGCCGGTGGACATGCTTGCCTCTCCAAACCTGTTTGCTCCCATGCCACTGTGTCGTACAACTCAAAACACCCCGGCCGAGATGGGGATCATGAAGAACACTGGAGAGCGCGCCTTGAAAAATAGAAAGCTGAATAACGACGCTCAAAGTGACTTCAGACGCTTCCTCGAGGTGCGTGGTAATTCTTACTGCTTCAGTCGCCTGTATTTGGTTGCAGACTTCACACCCACTGGAACGCGAGGCTCTGCATCAACTTGCCATTCTCGAAGTGCGCGCGTTACTCCAGGATAACACTGAGCAACGTCAGCAGAGATGGGAGCCCTCCAAAGAACTTTCGGTGTGCCATGTTTTTTTTCTTCAATCCTCTCGTCCTCTCTGATGAACAGCAGTAAACAATCAAGAAGACCATCCGTGCATTCCTTGTTATGCCCAACCTCCAATATTATGGGGGCTCTTTGTCTGCCACCATTATTGTGCGTATAATTTCAATTCTATTTCCCCGGCCTGATCCTCTCTCAGGAAGTAATGCGTAAGTCCGGGGTGCCCGGGCTCCCCGAAGATGATGCACTCCTCAAAGATTGCTTGAGCCATCCACTGTCAGTTGACAAGAACACGATCAAGTCCACTGTGAGTAAAATCGTTTTGATAGCCATTTTCCTTTCACATCTGGTTCGCAGCTCAAGAAGTCAATGAACACCGAGATCGAAGAGGAGCGCAACATTGCATATGTCACGGCGAAGATTCTAAGCTCTTTCGGTGTGCCTGTTGAACCGACACTCTCGCTATACTACCGCTTTGCCCTTATCATACGTGACATTTCTCTCATCTCGGTCAAGTGCTCATCATTTTTCATACAGCGCACTGAGCTAGCGAAGCACCATTCGAACGAAACCTTTTGGATGGAAGTTGACAAGGTACTGGAAGAATTTCACAAGGAGGGTGCGACCGAATTTGTGCTGTGAGTATTAACTTCAGTTGTATGGAAGAAAATTTCAAGGACGACATGTCGAAGTACGGCGATCCAGCGAAGACAGATTTTAAGCTTGCGGCCAACGCTGTCGCCGCTAATGCCCCAAAGTGGCTGAAAAATGTACACGACTTCGCCCCAAAGGTTCGCCGTCTCGACACCGGCTTCAAGGGCAGGAAACGGAGACGCATTCAGGATGCTGAGGATGAGGAGGAGCCGGGGCATGGCGAGGATGGCAACAGTAGCACGAACGGCGGTGGTGTTACGGGCGGCAACAACGAGGGCAGTGATAGCAACAGCGGCGAGCCCGAGCCCGAGCCGTAATACACGCAGAATTTGCTTGCAAGAATAATAAAGATATAAACTGTTACACCATTCCACGGCTTGAATTGACAGTGTAATAAGCCCAAATGTGCCCCAAATGTATGTCGGGACCATGCTGAGGTTGAGAGAAGATGCATGTCGGTCCGACGTCCCAGTCGCTGAGGGCAGCGTGATGTCGTCGCTCAGGCTGAGGCTATATTGATTCAAGAAATATATTTGATCCTGACCTCAGGCAACATGTCGCCTGACGTCCGCCTTGGATATCACCCGACGTCTTGCTCTGATGTCCCCCCCAGGTCAGCTAGGGTCTGCGGTGTAGTTGGGCCGGAAATAGCAAAACATTTCGAAAACCCAGTGATAAAAGTGTCAAAACTGCTGATATCAGATTGCAGAAAGCTGTCAGAGACAAGGCAAAGCCCAAAACCATCAATTCTATCCAAAAGGAGCCAGCCTTATTTTTCTGGCATTTTCTGTCATAATCAGCAAGGCTAAATCAATGAAAATGGCTGACAATTGATCAAATATAAACAAGTGTAAACTGTCATCAAAACTGAGGGTATATCCCGAAATCATGAGCACACCAACAGCTATCAACAACTATCAATTCAAGAGCGCAAATAGAGTTTATTGTAATTTAATAATGTTGCCTGATGTACGGAACAATTGATGGCATGATGGCAACATGCCGGGGCAAGCAGAGCCTGTTGCCGCAGAAGGTGCACATTATAACATGTACCAGGCCTGGCAAGGCTAAGTGCACATCCTAACGCGTACCGCTGGCCCAAGCAGGGCACATTATAATGTGACCCCCAGCACTGTTGGGCGTGCCACTGCATCTCTGGGAGCGGCTCAGCCGCCTCGAACTCAAGGACAACAACCAGCCCAGGCATGCTTCCTCCCAATCTACTGAGCGAGAGATTGATTGTTTTTAGCATGGACTACAAACACCTCCGAACACCGCTGCACCCAGTGCATGCTCTACTGCTCAGTTTGAGCGTCGACATTGCGAAGCAGAGGAGCGTGCCAATGTGTTGCAGGGAGCTGCTCCCTGTCCGCCGGAAGATGTACCGAATGCGCGATCCATTGCGCAGCGTCAACATCGAGAACGTGAAGCAGAGGAGCGTGCCAATGCGCTGCAGGGAGCTGCTCCCCGTCCGCCAGAAGATGTTCTGAATGCGTGATCCATTGCACAGCGTCAGCGTCGAGAACGCGAAGCTGAAGCGAGGAGGAGGGCGGCTCCTTCGCAACCTAATGCACAATCCAACGCGCAACGTGAACATTGTCAGCACGAGAACGCCCGACCTCCTGACCAACAAGCAGCAAGACCTCCAAATGCGAGATCAGTATAAAAGCATTTTTCATTATAAATTACAAGGAAAATGATCAAGGTGGGGAATACGAGCTTACGAGGTTGAGGTCCCAGGTTTTGGTAAATTTTCCAGGTTGAACTCTGAGGTTTTGTCACTTTTTTTGAAGGTTGAGGTTTCATCACGCAAGACGAAGGTTGCAGTTGCTATGACAATAGTTGAGAATGAGGTACGAGGTTGTGGTTAGTAGATCATATGATTTGTTATGACATATTGGTGGTTGCAGATAACATAGGTAGTTGCAGACAAATTAAATACTATATTTTAATTAAAATATTCAAATTCAAGGATGCTGTAAATTTGATGGCTGCCTTAAAAATTGATGGATGCCCGTATTACGGTGCTACAATTGATGGCTGTCTATATTCGGCTTTAGATGTTGCCTGGTTGCTTGGAACACCAATATTTCATTCTGAAAGCGCTGGCTTTTTGAAAGAATTTTGCGTTTTGCCAGCCGGCCAGGCCACCAATCGAGAAATGGTATATACAAATCTTGTAGCCCTCAATGAGCTCTACAGCATGCGGGAAATTTTCCTTTTTGTGATACTAACGCCTTGGTCCAAAAAAGGAAATTTCTTCGGTTTTGCTCAATACTTGGCCGTTTTGGATGTTCTAACTTTGCAGGACTAATGTCCTATCTTTCATGAAGGGAATCAGGATATCCTACAGCTCATTATTGTATGTTATATGCTGTTATAATTGATTGATTGCTGATTATCTATCAAAACAGAATATCTCAAGAACCACATTTTTTCTATAGCACCTTAGGTGCCTACCTTGGTTACTAAGACTATGAGAGTTCTGTATATCTGATTTTGCTTAACTTCTGGGTAGGTGAAGATGATATATTGACTATATCAACAAATGTAAACCTTTCTTGATACCTTGACTTGATAATGACCTGAGGTAATCTATATACACTCCTTAGATACATACAACACCCAGGTGCTTGTTACATCCGTGCAGAATGCAAAGCATACTTCCAACCTCTGGTACTTCCAGTTTCTGACTTCCGGAGTTTTACTAGAGCCTTGAACACAATCTAGTATATCTTCTGCTACACTTCCTATCCTCCATCCCTACTTCCACCAACCTCCGTTGATAAGCAGTGATTTGCCTACACCTAAAATTTACTTATTTTGGGTTGTTACTGAATTTCTCATGCACATCTCAGGGTTTATAATGAACCCAATGTTAGTAGACCAGGGACTACGATTATATGTTATCCAGAACTTCTGCAGATGAGTATCCAGAAACTCCCATACTGGCTACCTCCAACTACTATGCAGGTCACCTGGTTCTAGATCCCAATGACAGTTTTGTAAGGATTCATTAAAGAACAGTCTGAGATGATACTATTGTACTATGCTTACCTTTCTTTTTCTGTTACTTACGAGTACTCTACACATTGCCTTACACTTTCACGCTATCTCTGGCCTTTCCCTCGTCGAGTCTCTCCGAGTACAAAGGGCTGCGGGATATATAGGTGTCAAAAGTTATTCATTGACATCTACAAGTTTAAGGTAAATCCTTAAGACTTGTATCTGTCAAGTGCAGTGTTCCAGATCCGCCGGGTCGGCGGCCGAACAGGTTCCAACCGGATGCGGGCTTGGCTTCAGCTCGTGCGCTGCGCCGTCACTACGCCCGAGGCCCGTTTTCCGAAGAGACAAAGACTAGAGGGAGAAGGCAATAGGGAACCAAACTAAGTCGAGATTCGAACTGAGGCTACTACTATACAATACTACATATTTATACTAAAGTCAAAATCCGAGAATGTTCCGGTAAGTACAATAAAGACAATAAAGGTTATGAGTCATCCAGAGATAGAGAAGATGCAAGAACAATAAGAACGACCTTAAACAATAAGATCCAATAGGGTGGCAAAGATTAGAGAGTCGGATCCATGGGATAAGTCAGCTGGGGGAATAGTAATCCGGGTCCGGCCAGTCCCGGTATGGGACCTGACAGTATCCCCCTCTTAGGGCCGAACCTTGAGGCCCTAAGATTAGATATTGAGTTGCGATCACGGATCACTGACTGTGTTTCCCATCTATTCTGAGCTATGAGCTGTGTTGGAAATACACCTGAATGCACCAGCCATGGTGGTTTGAGCATAGATGTACATTTTATTGGCCGTATCAGTTGCGTAGACCACACAATCCTATATCTAATTGCCATTATCGTCGTAACCGTGAGTGGAGTGTTTAGCCAAGAAATGGCCTTAGTGGGCCTGCAAGTGTATTAAAAGTGGGGTGAGTGCCAAAGAGGCACGTACGAGCACTGGCAGACCGAATGAGAGACAGAAAGTAATGTAATGTAAGATTGCATACCTGGTGAGACCAAATGAGAAACTCGGTGTTTCCACTTGACTCGCCAGGGTTTAAGTATGTGAGTGCGCTATAGACGCGCAGCTTTGGCCTCAAGCCCTTTCTTTCGGCCACTGGGGCGAAGGCAGTCAAAGTGAGTCACAGAGGAGTGACAAAGTGTACCTACCTGTTAGGGGAACCCCCGTCCACGACCTCTGGAACCCCTGGAACCTCCAGTCCTCCGGTACCTCCGGTCTTCCACCCAGCACTTCCCATCAGAGTTCCACTGATGCCCTACCTGGTTTACCCCCATGCCCCATTCCTCTGGTGCCCCCCACCTCAGGTGGCATAGTGCTTGTGACTGGGCCTACAACCTTTGTACATTGTTATATCCCGTGCCGGGAGTTGGGAGGAAAGCGGAGGTGGAAGGGAAATAGGAGGAATCCGGGGGGACGAGAAATCGGAGGTTCGGAAGTCCGGAGGTTATGCCGGAAGTCAAACGTCAGATGTACCGGATGTTTACACGGAATATCGGGAACACTATTACCACAGGTAGGTTAAGGGTAAGTGTGGTCTTCTTGGCACTGGCGGGACTGGACAAGAAGTGGCGGAGGTCCGGAGGTTTAGGGTGAAACTTCCGGAGTGCTAAGTTGGAGGCCTAGCGTTGCCGAAGGGAGAGTGACTCGGAGGTCGGAGGATTAGGCACGAAAGAAACGTTTATTAACAAACTGAAGAAAGAGAAAGTTACAAGGGGTGCTTTATAGTAATTACGGAGAATCCCAATAAAGGTAAGGAAGTACGGTACAAGACAATAAGAACAATAAGAGAACAATAAGAACAATAGTAAAAGAAGAGGAATGCATAAGGCATAAAACATAGAAGGTGATGCATGAGGCGGACATGAG
>JARJCV010000843.1:0-10784 GCA_029281435.1 Mycena haematopus
TCCACCCAACAAAACATTTTTGTCCTCCGGCCATCAATTTTCTGTCCCGGTGGCATCAAATTGCCGTCCGTTCGGCAATCCCTTCCCGTCCGTTTGACAACTACTTCCTGTCCGCCCTTTATGAATCTCGACAACCACTGGGCCAAATAATGTGATGGAATATGGCATCTGGGGTAGTTTCAAGTGTAGATTCCAGGAAAAATATCCCCAGGCCCATATTCATACATCCTGCCTCAATATAGGGCAATTTCGCTCCGCAGACGAACAACTTGGTTCAATTCAATTTGGCTTATATGAGAGATAGTTTGTCTATGCTATGGTGTTCCTCGCATCATAGGTACCACCCACCACAGAAATCTCAGGCAGAACAGTGTTTTGGGCCTTATTCTGCCCATCTCCTAGCAAGACATTTCTGTCCGCCGGCTATAAATATTCTGTTCCGGCGGCATCAAATTGCTGTCCAGTCGGCAATCTATTCCGGTCCGCTTGACATCCACTTCCTGTCCGCTCTTTATGGATCGCAACAACCACCTGGCCAAATCCTATGATACCATATTGCATTTGGCGCAGTTTTGAGTGTAGTTCTCAGGAAAAATAAACCCAGGTCCATATCTTGCCTCCCTACATTTGTATGCGGCAATCTCGCTCCACAGGCGGCCCGAGGGCAGAATTTGGTTCAATGTGAGTCCGAATATTTATTTCTTACTCCCTCTTCAAAGCGGTGGGTCATTGTACACTTGGGCATCAGGCCCCTTGCATATTTTCAAGCAGTCTCCGTCTTCTCACAAAAACACTGTAATATTCAGCACTGGGTAAACCATGAGATCCAGATCAGCCAGGCATCAACTGCGTTCAAAATCAATTCAAGATAGTATCCATCGTGAGGTGAAAATTTTATTTTTCTGAGGGTCTGGGTGACCTTAGGGACATCCTCTGTACCTCATATGTGCTTGGGAGGCAAACCTGCATTGTTTTCATAAAGCCCGGACATGAGGGCAATGTCCGGGACATGTCCGCAATGGTGTGGACAGAAAAGGAATATCAGATTACATTATATAGTTTTGCGTTGAAATTAAGCTCTGATGCGCTGATGCTAGTGATAGCCGGTAACCCGCATCCCATTCATGATCAACGCATCATTGATACTCTCTCCACTGATTTCCCACCTCTTATCCTTCAGGAATCCGCAACCGTGCCTCTAGTGCGGTAAGAGAGCCTAACCAAATATTCTATTGCGAAATACCTGATAGGGTGGACATCCGACTCGGAATTTCAAAGTTCCGCCGTGTATGACGCATACCGTGCGTGCACAGAGCCTATATGTATATTACAGCTCTTTGCGGAACTCTAGGCGGGGCCGATTTTTTTCCATTTTGGGTCAATTTTGATCGTTTTCCATATTTCCCTTCCTGCGGCCTCAGTTCTTCACGGACCGCCCCAATTCCTTCGGAAACGGATTCATAGAGTAAATGCGCGTCTAGTGATGTTCTCGGAAATTTTATTTCCGTCATTCGAAGCTTGTAATATGAGAACACGCTGTTTTGACGTCGGCGGCACCTAGCTCGGGGATGGTGTACTCGGTAGTCCTCATAATTGTACCAAGAATCAATACGAGTATTCCAACAAGCGTGATGTTGTCAGATTTGACATAATTGACCCAGGAATGCAGGAAATCGATATTATTCCAGCAGAATTGTGGATCTGCAAGGCAAGCAAAACTCGGCCGTTCCCTCATAGGCCTATGCATGGATATTTCTACTGTCAGAGCATGGTCAGCGCATTCACGCTCCAAAGAGGGTGATGTAGCCGCTTTTCTTTATTTTCCATATATGAGGCCTGGGAGGTGTGTCGAAACGACGGTCTGTTACGTGTTACACGTGATTGTGACATTCACGTCATTTTGGAACGCGTCGCGGGCCAATGCATACATCGAAAATAAGAAAAATGGGCACATCACCCTCTTCAGAGAGCAAATATGTTGGCCATATTACAAAGGTAGAAATATTTGTGCATAGGGCGTAAGGGAACAACCGAGTTCTGCCCGCTGTGTAGATAGGGGCATTCTGAGGGAAGAATGTTGATTTCACCTGTTCCTGAGGGTATACTTCAAAATCTGACAACATCACGCTCTTTAGAATGATATTGTCGGCTCTCGAAACAATTACAAGAGCTACTGAGGTCACCGCCGCCAAGCTAGTGGCCGCCGACGTCAAAACAGCGTGTTCTCATATTACAAGCTTCGAATGACGGAAATAAAATTTCTGAGAACATCACTAGACGCGCATTTACTCTATGAATCCGTTTCCGAAGGAATTGGGGCGGTCCGTGAAGAACTGAGGCCGCAGGAAGGGAAATACGGAAAACAATCAAAATTGACCCAAAATGGAAAAAAATCGGCCCCGCCTAGAGTTCCGCAAAGAGCTGTAATATGGAAGGGACATCTGTCTGTCTCTCCATTCCTCTTGTCATGGGAGGACACATCAAGCTACACCGGATTCACTGCTAGACTAAGGCAGTACTCATCATTTTGGTTCCCGCGTGCCACTGAATCCCGACACGATCCCACTGAGCGGCGTCCGTCTACATTACTGAGCATGGCTAAAATAGTTAAGACCTGTCGTTGCCAGTAGGCTGGGAAATCCAACTAACAGTTCAAGGTTCATAGATCTTATCTTCTGACAACCGCCGCTCATGTACAACGTAGTGTCCCCTTTATGATGAGTATATACGAGAAGAATGGGAGTGGGACTCGCCCAATTTACCCGAGTCCCATTCTTGATGGCTTTGCCATCACTGACCATCAACGCATCAGTTTCGGCATAGATACGCCGGTTTTGGTTATTTCGTGAGTGTAGGCATATTTAAGAGGATATTTACCGCTGGGGGGAGCGGTGTTCCCCCCAGACCCCCCTCCTTTAGCCTGACGGCCTATCTCAGTTGAATGTGCAATTTTTATTCCTACTTCCCCAAATTTTAATTTTTAAGCTTAATTATTAGAATTTATTGACTGTATCGCGGGGGAGACCCCCGCGGACCCCCCTTGACGCTCGCCGCTGGGCCCACTGCGTGGTGCTGCCGCTCGCCGCGGGGGCCCACTGCGTGGGGCTTGGAAAATATTTTTTCTCGTGTGTGAATCAATTTTTCAGGGCTTATTGCGAAGCTTGCCGGCCGAAGCGGGATTTGATGCGGTTTGATGCGGAAATACCCCACTCCCATTGATCAGGCTGAGTCCCATTAACGAAAGGCTTTAAGCGAGTTACGCGAGCTTAGCCGACGATTTAGCCGAGTCCCATTACTGTAGCATTTCAACCGAGTGTTCACGTAACGCGTAACGGGGACCTATGAACTGAACACTTGCGACATTCGTAACGGTAACATCCAGATTTTGAGGCTCAAATAGGCTAAAAAGTGGCAAAATTTCCACTCCGGCAAGCCCCGGATTGCCTTTTATGGTAATTTTGCCGTGATTGCCGAGAAATGAACACTTGAAAAAATGAACACCTTGCGTAACGCGTAACATGGGCTGAACACTCGGTCGAAATGCTACAGTAACGCGAGTCCCATCCTTCTCGTCACCCCTCCCTTTATGATATTGCTATCGGACTCGGAGGACGGATTTATCTCCGGATTTGGGGCTGATCGGGAACGCATCTTATTGTTCCGAATTCGTTGGCGTTTTGAGCGCCTTTCACACTGTTTTTTGGGAGTCTGAATGATTCATTTTCCGAAGTAAACCAGTACTCCGGCGGGCGTACTGAATCGATTAACCCCGCGGAGACTAGGGTTCGAAGCACAAGTATCAGTGGCCCGTCTTGCCTCCCAACACCTAGGCCTAGCTATTTAAAGTCCAACTGTCGTCCAATTCTTCCTTTCTCCCACCGAGATGAGCCCGTATGCCAAGTACCTCTATGCTGCAGCCTCTGTGGGCCTCTTGCTTGGCTTCAGAATTATTCAAGTCTCCAAGCGCAGAAAGGTAGATTGTCTTTTTAACACCATTCACAGGCTTTCTGATTGAACCCAGCTTCACGGCGACCACCCGCCGATTATCGATATCCCTGTGTGTTATCTTAACTCATGATCTATAGCTGCGTCGCTAAATGTCCCATTCCAGTCTTCGGAAATATTTCATAACCCTCGTGAAGCCTACGAGAAAGCCCTCAAAGATCATGGGCCGGTCATCGCTGTTCGCCGCAAAGGACTCGCGTGCAAAATTCTCTATGAGGTTATTGTAGATCATTGACGAACTGGTTCGATAGCTCGAATTCATCGTTGATGAGAGCCTGTGTCAGACAGTTCTCACCTCCGACCAATCCTTTAGTTTTGAAGAAGCTATGGCCAAGGTTTACATTCAACCGTCTCGGGGATTTTTCAAGCTAACTCTTCTCCCGAGATTCTCAATCTTCGTCCCTACGTCTCGTTCTTTTGGTCCTTCTTCCGTGAAATCGACGATCTTGTGCAAAACGGAATAAATCCGAGGTTGCCAAGTATTCTGGAACGAAGTATGATGTTTTATTTCTGCTGTCCTTGTTAATCAAGGCTTGTCAGTCTGCCCTGTTTTCGTTCGCAGCGCTGAAAGGGCGGTCGAACGAAAAACAGTCGACATGTTCGAACACGCCCACACTAGCATTGCAGAGGCAATGATCGTCCTCATATTTGGAGAAGTAGCATCTGCCCTTCCCGCTTATGATTTTGGTTGACCATTACTTAGGGTTATGCAAATGAACGCAGTATAGAGATTATCACAGATGTCGCAACAGATATCGCAGGGTTGACAGGAAGTAAGCACACGCATATTTCTCTTTCATCGCGAACTAATGAAATTACAGTGTACTCAAACAGCTCGTTCTTAGGCCAGTTTCTTTCCTGTTCTTCTCTCCCCGTAAATGACTTGTTTTTAGGTCGACATTTCCCGACAGTATGGGCGATATTGACGTGGGTGAAAGTCACTTGCACCTCCATCCTCGCGTTCTTTCGTTTCATCGGGCCGCAAGTATGGAAACACGTTCGGTCCAGACAATGGGTTGCAGGCGAAGAAAAGCCAACCAGTGTTTTGGAATATTTGGCTTACAGACATGCAAAAAATGGATCTGTTGGTTTCACGTCCTTCCTGTGGATCATGTCTATGCTTCTTGGGTAATAGTCCCTTTACGCTCTCTATCATTAAGCACACTGAACACCTCGAGGCAGACTAATATTTGCATCGGTTCATCAAACGTTTGTAACACTCATGCTATGCCATGCCATCTGAGGCTGAAAATGGTTTTAAGTGCCTCGGTCGTGGTATGGGTGGTTTTTGAACTCGCCAAACGACCAGAATATCTGAAGGCATTGCGCGATGAGGTTTACAACAACGTCGACCCGGTCACAAATAATCTCGACTCTTCAAATATTGTAGATGCGATCCAGAAAGCTACATGGCTGGATTCATTCATCCGGGAAGTGATGCGGACGAAGGGAGATACACTTGCTACGTGTCGTATGACCACTTCTGACACTCACATCGGCGGGTACATCATTCCGAAAGGGCAAGTATAAACATATGGTCTTTCGCCGGTTCTAACATCATTATCTCAGTCATTTGGTGTTCCCGCTCGCGACCCTTGTCCATCTCAATCCGGCGTACCATCCCGATCCTAGTGTCTTTCGGCCTGCTCGTTGGCACGGAGACAATGCCCGACCGGCTGTCATGTCCAGCGCTTCTTATATCTCGTTCGGCTTGGGGAAATGGGCATGCCCTGGCCGAATTCTCGGTGCGTATTCGGGTTTCGGTGGTACAGTCCCATTAAAAACATTTAGCTGTCTCGGAGATCAAAATTATCGTCTGGTCTCTCATTGTGAAGGCTACACCGCGGCTCGAGGGCAACAAGTATGAGATTGTCGATCCCCTGAATATCACCTCGGTTCCTCCCAAAGGAGAGTTGATTTTGGATCCATTTTTTTATGTGAATGGCATGTATTTTGAAATTAGGATTGTATTCAACAATGTATTCCTTCTGTTTTATGTACGCTTAGTTAACGGATTCATAATTTTTACATGGACAAAGACTCGTTTGGTTTTGGTTTGGTTGAAAACTCGGTTCAACTCTGATGCCATCATTTGATGCAACTCTCGGTCCGAAACTCCTCTTGCTGACGCGCTCATCAGCAAAACACGATTTTTGCTGTAGTTCGCTGTAGTTCGCTGTAGTTTTCGGGCCCGCTACGTAGTACTACATAGATTGGGCTTTCTCGTAGTTGCCTGTAGTTCGGGTGTTACTACGTAGTCGCCCGTAGTTCGGGCGTTACTACGTAGTCGGCCCGTAGACTCATGTAGTTTTCGCGCAATAGAAACGATTTCAGAGGGAAAAAAAAAAAGAAATTCGGAAAAAAAAGTAGATACATTTCGTGTACAGCTGTAAACTAAACATCAAGGAGCATCAAGGATAACAGAATAGATATCGGCTAGATGAATCGGCGGGGGGATGAGGATTCTGGAGGGAAAAGATTAAAATAAGGGGAAAGAGTGCAAAGAAAACATACCTAGTAGGATTGCGCTGCCCGAGGCAGGTCAAAACGCGGACGGCTGTCTCGTCTAGCCGACCCAAGCCCCCAATTTCCATCAGCGGCCAGAATTCGCGATGACGGACGCCGCATCCGACACCCAGGCACAACGTCTGGATACGTTGCGCCCCGCCGTCGAGGAAATTGAGGTGAATTAATCTTTCTGTAAAAAATAACTTTAAATCAATGAAAATCGGCAAAAAAAGACTTACCAGCGAGACAACGCTTGTCTGCTTTGTAGTACCAGAGCCATAGGTGCGTCTGCAACCCACCGCGGTCGCATTTTCGATACGCGCGTCGCCGACGCGCCAACGATTTGGTGTGCCCGACTTTGACTTGAAGTCCGTCAAGTATCGTCTCCGCCGCGGGATTTCCGGCGCGGTACGCAGCGATGTCGCGGGTGGGGATGCGAACGACAACGTAGATGGTCGCCCGGCGTTGTGTTCTCGCGTCGGCCTTGTAGAGCGGTCGATTTCGGGAACGCATCAGCGCTTGGATTTGTTGGTGGGCAGTGCAGAGTTTTCCACTGAATGGGTCAAGAAGGGACCATTAGGAGGGCGGTGGGGGCATACATTGTCGCCAGGCGGCTGTAGGTGGCCTTCAGGGCGCCGGGGAAGCTTCGCATGCGTGTTTGGGATGAAGAGGAGACGAGATGAAGAAAGGTGAAAGAAGGCAGTGACAAGCAGCAGCAAACGCTTGAATAGGAACGTTTAGCGCAACGTTGGGGTGTCCGACCGCGTCCGACCGACGAAATGAGAGCGATGAGCTGGAGGATTTTGCCAGCTGTCGACGACGTCGTCGGGGGGCGGGAGGTCACGTGATCCGGCCCGCTCATCCAGAAATGGCCGCCACCGAAGACGCAACGCGCGGGGGTGAAGGCGGGGCGGGCGTGGACTCGACGAGACGACACGCCACAGACAGACGTCAGCTCAAGCGTCGTCCCGTCTTATGTGCCTTGGCGTGTACACCACATCCCCGAGCAGATGGCTGGTCCAGCGCAAGCCACGCTCCCTCCCACTGCGCCTTTCTCCCTCACAGAACCCGCGCCCCCGTCAGTCTTGTGGGGACCTTCACACCAAGTATGGACGCGACTGCCGCCGAGTCGACTTTAACTTCGATCCTCGACACGAGGCACGTCCACCGGGGCGCCCCAATCGCACCGCCGACCATCGACCCACGCGGGCCCTTCACAGCGCTTGGATATCGGCATCGAGTCATCCCCGCGTCGCACTCCTGCTATTACTCCCCGCGGTCCACCCATGTCATCGCCCCGAATCTAAGACGCACGCCCGGCGCCTCGGTACCCCCGGCTAGGCGCCTCTGCGCTCCCGTCAGCTTCTCGTCGTGGTCGGGGGGAGGGAAGAGGGCGAGTGCCCAGTGCGCACCAAACAAAGAAGAAAACAAAAAGAAACGCGCGCCGCTGCAGACGAAGCGCCTGGGGAGGCAGTCCTACGAGTTAACTCCAGCGTTCTGCACGCGCCAAAGACGACGCACGAACATCCTCCACCCGAGCGGAAGTCGACAAGAGATGACGGCATCGGCCGTTGTTTTTCGATGTGTGGAGAAAGCGTAGCGGCTGTGTTTGGTGTATCCTCGCCACAGTACGCAAAGACGATCGAAAAGGAGAACATCCGGGCCGTCAGTAGAGAGGGGCGTTGGGGGTGGTTGTCGACATGTCTTCCTCCAACCCGGAACCATGCGCCTCCGTTAGCGGTACGTGAACGCAGCGAGTGCGAGTGCTCCTGCCGACACGCTGGTCGTTTGGAGGTACCTCAGCAGGGAAGAGGGAGCGCGAGCACAAACGCATTACGTTCGTGCAGCTCTGAGTCGATCTCGGGAGGGGAGGCTTCGCGTTTGGGATCACTTATGGCGGCTGCTAAGAAACCTCCCCCCCGTTTTCTTCTTCGTCCGAGCCGACCGCCTCGCGAACGTGTGGAGCGGGCTGAGGAGGACGTGGAGGAACTCGCTCCTCGTCGTGTATCGGGTCCGCGTCGTGCGCGCTTTCCAGTGCTCCCGCCGATACGCCACTGCGTACGCTTTGGGGTTACACTTAATTTTAGGTGCTGCTCGAAGTCGTAAGCCTTTGAATCCGAAAAGGCGAAGTAAAGCAACATACCTTGTTTTATCCTTTATGATTTTCCACCCCAGCACTCCCTCTTATCCACGATATCTTCGCGCCTCCTTGTTTGCGGTTTCTGTTTGTCTCCGCGCTTCTGCACCCTTCTTCATCAACAACTTCTTGCACTCGGGGTCCTGGAATAATGCGCGGGGATGCCCCGCGCGTCCTCCGGTTTCAACGGCAGTAAAGTTTCCTCCGACTCGCTTTGCTTCAATACACTCCCCAGCCCCACCAACACCCGTCGCGCGGCTCGATAGCGTTCGCTGATACGCCGCATCTGAACTATAGACTCCAAGCTCGAAGGAAACGAAATTATGCCAAAAAAAATGTGCCAAAAAAATGTCCTCTCTCATGCGGCAAAGTTCACGTCTCCCTGAGAGGGGTCAACGCGGCTGAAGTCGGTTATGTTTTCCCGCGCGGCGTCCTCGCTTCCTCCTCCCCAAAGGCTGAGCGTCATCTGGCTCGTCCAGCGGATCGTCCAAGGGCAAACTAATCCGACTTGACAAGTGACCGGCCGGCTGCGAAAAAGGTTGCTTGGCCAGCCGTTCTGCGAGCGGAGTGGGTGGCCGAGGAGGATGATACAGTCGACTGTATAAATCACGTTCTTGAGGAGGCGGGGACTGGCGCTTTGGGGGTTGACGAGGTCGGTTTTCGCCACGCGGGTACGAACCGCTTGACCGGCTACGGGAAGACTGCCTCCCGTCCTTCCGCTCGACGCACGAATTTCGCCGATAGGGAGACCTACCCCGGGGCTGCTCGTCCCGAGAAAGCCTCCGCGCCCAGGGTGACATCGAACGGTCACGACTGCGATAACTTTGGGAGGGGGGACAATTGTAGTCCCCAGTTGAAAGAGAAGGACATATCGCTTCGTACGGCTGGCAGTGCTCATGGCGGGTGGGGGAGCCCTTGGCTGTGGCGCGACGATCATTGGAGGCTCGTCAACGTCCATCGGAACGTCGGTAGCCTGGGGGAGCTCTGGACACCAGGTTTCGCGCGTGGGGTTCACATCTTCATCCATATCGCTGGACGGGCCCAACGAAACTTCATCATCATCATCTACGTCCATGGCCCCTCCCTTGCCTTTACCCTTTGCATCGGGCTGTAGCCAGGGGAGAGACGGCTCCGGTCTCGGCAAAGGGGAGGGGAGAGGGGAAGAAAGGCGGGGCACCTCGCCTGCTTCGAAAGGGTCGCTGATGTGTTCGCAGCGAGGAGACATTGGGGGCGTCACTTGAAGCTTAATATCCATGGGAGCCTCGTGCTGCAGCGGTAGATCTTCCTCTAGTATCTCGCATGAGGAATTGAGATCTGAGCGTTTGGTAGCGACGTCGAGTTCCAGAACGACGTCCAGGCCCTCGTCTTGTATCCGATCTGCTTTAACAATTAACTGCTTGAGTTGATATGATTAGAAATAACTTACTAGGGTTTCCGGAGAGCGTCGAAGCGTCCACCACAGTATCCTCCTCGCGCGTCGAACCTACAGTGAGATTGAGCTGGGTGCGTTGAACCAAAAAAAAAGCAGACCCACCAAGTTCTGCAGCCGTTAGTGTTAGGGTGCTGGACATAGCCTGGGGCTGGTCGTTCGCTTTGGAGGAAGGAGCCGGGGATTTCGGTGGCGGCGAAGGGGAGCAGGGGACGGATGTAAGAAGAGGGAGTTCTGTTGGCGCCGGAGTGCGCGCGCGCGTGCCTATTTCGTGACTGTCTGGGTCGCGCCTCTTGTACATCCAACGAGAGGCTTGGGCTTGAGGCATTTTCTTCTTTGTAGCGTCATAGTAGTTGACTGAAGGCGCGGGGCAACCGTATCGTTCGATCCAGAGGCAACCTAGGGGGATTGGGTAGTCTTCGTAGATGTATAGTTCCCGGTGTAACTCGCGGTCGAACCAGGTTGCCACGTCGTCAGACTCTGTATTCCACTTCTTGCCACGTTTGAAACAACACTCCTCTCCGCCCTCAAACTCGAGTTCTGTCGTCAACTCCCATTTTTCCCACCGAACCCCCGATGCTGCAACTGCCACAGGGGGTGGTTCTATCCAAGGATGATGAGCTGGATGCACAACACGACACCCGAAGTTCTTCGTGGGTGCAGCTCGTTGTCCGAGTCGTCGCATATTTTTGGACGGAAGCAGTC
>JARJCV010000844.1:0-10652 GCA_029281435.1 Mycena haematopus
GGATGAAGGACCTGATATGGTCGACAGCTATACTCGCTGCATCGCCGGATAGGGCGACACCTCGATGAACATCGAAACCGAAGTACTCGTGAAGGATCTGATATGATCAAATGCGTGGAACCGGAGAAGATGTGGACGACACCCAGCCGAACCCGGCTCTCCGACGCTTGTGCTCGTCGCAGGTGTTGGGGAGTACGATCGGCCCTTGGGTGTGCTGCATTCTCTGGGACCTCCGCTCACCTCGGATATCATCTGGGTGGAAGACCTGATACGGTCGACAGCATAACTGCTGCGTCGCTGAATAGCGTTACACCACGAAGTACTCGTGAAGAATCTGATACGATTGGCAGCAAGATTTGTTGCCCCCCTCGCAGTCCTGCTGCGTGAGGCCGGGGACGATGTGGACGACCCCGGCTCTCCTATGCTCACGCTCGTCGCAGGTGTCGGGGAGTACGAGCGGCCCTGGTGTTGTGCTACATTTTCTTCGGGACCCCGTGTATACGGGTGGCCAAGATTTTGGCGTTTGGACGAGCCTCACCACCTCGCGACGTTTCGGCAGGTGGTCCCTGTATCAGAGTTTCACCGGCTCTGAGGCATTGCTTTCTGTTGCGGGTGGTTCCCGCCTTTGCCCTTTTTGGGCTCCTTTTTTTTGCTGCGCTCGCTTGCGAGCATGTCGTGTAATTTTTGGGCTCCTAGTCTTCCTCGTGAAGACTGCTGTCTGGTGCCGGGATTTGTTGTGGGGGTGGGTGCCGTTTTTCTGTCTTTGAATTTTGTAACTTTCCCTCAGTGTCGTCTATGTACGAGATTCATAGGGCTGCTTGGAGGACGCAGAGGTGGACGGTGCGGGGGGCGGGAACGGGTAGAGGTGGGGCGGGGGGGTGTCTGTATTAGCTGTAGTCGCTGTGTAGGGTGGTCGTGCTTTTGTGTCTAAGTATTTTATCCCTGCAAACTTGCTGCAAACGACTGTGATTCCATGTCGAGAAATTACATGAGGCTGTGCAACGGCGCTTACACCGCTTACTTGGTGCTCATTGAGAATTGGGCATGTAATGACCTCGGCGCCCACCAAACCCGTTGATGTCCCGCCGTTCCAGTTACAATCGCTCATTGGCCGGTGCAATCCCCGGTGTGCGCAAGCCCTAGGCTCAGAGATCTACATCGGCTGCTCGAATGGCGAACTCATCCGTTTCGCGCTGCAGGCTGATGACCCCAATACGTTGGAGGCATACAGCATAATCTCTCGTCAATCTGTGCCAAATGACAAGCCTGTGGATGAAATCGTCCTTCTACCGAGCATCTCTCGCGCCCTTGTGCTCTCTGACCACCAGATCCATTTTTATACACTCCCGGCTCTCGATGCCGTGCCCCCACACGTCGTGAAGCCCATTCGCCATGTTATTGCCTTCGCCGTCGACCAGAACCATCTCAAGCGGCCGCCCCCTTCACTCTCGGCACCCGTCGCAATAGAACCCGTTGATCTCTGCGTTATAAAGCGCAATTCTATTGCAATGTATGGTCTGCGCGAGCGTCTGTTCTATCAGAAGGTACGCAACTCCACCGCACTCCAGTGTCGTAATCAAATCATATCCACTTAGGAAATCCCCCTCCAAAACGGTGCCACACTCGCGCGGCGCAGTGGCCGATATCTTTGTATTGCGGATAAGACCCAATACAACGTCGTAGATCTCGCGAACGCGGAGCTTACTCCCCTCATGCCGCTCTCGCAGGCACCCCCGGGCGAACGCTTCCCAGGCCCGCCGGGAATTTGCGTCACAGGCGAAAACCCCACCGAATTCCTCATCCTGTCGTGGACCCGGTGCCAGCACGCTCGGTGTCTTCGTTAGCGGCGGAGGCGACCCCGTACGTGGCACGCTCGAATGGCCCGCCCACCCGCGTGCCGTTGTGTTCGACTACCCGTATGTCGCGGCGTTGCTCCCGAACCGCACCATCGAGGTTCATAGCATCGAGACGCAGTCGATCGTGCAGGTCCTTCCCGCCCCGCACGATGACGCGGAGCCGCGCTTGTCGCTTGTGGCAGCGCTCAGCGGGTATCTCGTTCCGAGCACACAGAAGTCGGAGAAAATGCGCAAGGTCCCGGTGGGCCTCGTACGCCAGTCGATCTAGAAGCCGTATGAATATCATCAATCGGACCGTTTTCCGTGCTGAGCGCTGAGCTATCAAAGTCCGCCATCTAACGAGATGAGGCAACTCGCGAAATGTGAATTGTCATTGCTCCACGATCTACCTTGAATACACTGCGCGTGCTGGCTGCGGTCGATGACGGCTTTTGATTTTGACACGTCGAAACGCTTTCGACAGCCTGCGTGCACGCCAGGCTGCGAAAATGGTGGGTATGCTCAGCTGTGAACAACGTTACTGATGCATTCCCAGCAAATTCCCAGCCCGCTGCGGAAACCAAGCTGACTGGCGGCGTGATTTGGACTTGAACAGCCTGCCGCAGTCAGCAACCCTGACCCGAGTTATACGACAGGCGCTGCAGCCTATCTACCTTAGGCTCTCACCGCTTTCGCGGCCGCTCTTTTCACTCTCGGCGTGCCCTCCCCACGCAGTATTTCCCCTCAGAAGCAATGGGCGAGTCCACTAGAGGATGGATCGCGAGGATTACCGACACAAATTCAAGGCGGCGTTAAAAGATGAATGGACTTGGATGTTCAGCTCCAGAGTTACTCGGCTAGTCAGCTTCAAGTGTGTGCTTGCCAGGTAACGGAATCAATGAAACACTTACTACTGGAATGTGCCACCGACAAATCTGGCATCTCACTGTAAAACGTTGGAGATCGACGTTCTCTTCCTGGCTCTCGTGAAACATTTCAAGTTCTTCAGAGAAAAATTTAGTAAGTTCAGTAGTGTGTTTACGATTTTGAGCTCTTACTTGTGATGGGTCAAGCGACAAGTCGACTTAGATACGGATGCATCTGTTACTTGAGCCAGTTCCTCGACAGATAAAACGAATGGTACAGGTCGGTACGGTCGGTTTCCACTTTTGAAACAACACTGCTCCATTGCGAGTAATGATCGCAGGATTATGATGGCGTACCAAACAGGAAATTCCGCCACCTCGGAGTTGATCCACTCAACAACGAGCGTCGGATCCGCCGCAGATCCGATGGGGTCACTAACGCTCTATGCAGCTCAATTTTCCTGAGCGAATACTATTTCTTTTTATTTTTGACACACGGCTAGCCTAGTTTGACAGCTGAGATACAGTTCGCTATCATTGATCGTGATGCCTATGCCGACGAACTTTGGAGGCGACCACTTTGACCCGCTTGGACGCCTATTTTGACAACCCATTGTCATACCCAACGATTGTCCAGCAACTCGGTATTTGTCTTTTGAAAAAGAAATAGATGCCCTTTTGGCGGTGCGCATTTATCTCTGTTCGGGGTCTGGGTGGCTGCTTAGGTTTCACAGTTAGTTAGCTTACTATGATACCATTGCAACGGACGTCTTCATATGCTCGCTTCGGTATTCCGAGTACTAGGCGGTCGGGCTGATGCGGTCGGGCTCTTCGAGTTCGGCCGTCTCGGTGGAAGCACCGCACTGTATTAATCCATATTCGACGATATAAAACCATGCCGCTGAAGTCGACGGGTAGAGCATTCATGTTTCCTACTACCTCCAACCGCAGCAGTAACTCATTATCACCTACAACGACCCCGCGTCCAGGACATCAAAGGAACCGTATCGCTTGCCTGAATTGCAGAAAGAAAAAGGTCAAAGTAAGCTAGATATTTGTCTTTGACAGTCGCGTCTCTGAGAAATATAGTGCACTGCCGCAGGAAAGCAGCCTCAGTCGCCCTGCGAACGTTGTGTTAAAGAAGACGCGACATGCCAATATGTTGCGATTTCTAACGACGAAGAATCGAACTTCCGAAGTTCGCAGGGACCACCCGCCCCAATATGGGTTGAACCTCTTAGTCCTGAATCATATGCGCAAAGCAAGGACGTATTTACGCGACAGCCTCAGGTACCCCAGACGCACCCTGGACACCAATATCATCCCCCAACAACTGGCCCTCCTTGGGGAAAAACGGTCCCACCGTCAGGAAATCCGCACTCGGGATATCCTTACCCAACTCTTAATTCAACCGGCCCAAGCAGGCCAGGGACTGAATTTTCTCCCGCCACGACTCCTCTGTACTCTGCAAACAGCGCACCGCCGTACGTTCATTATGGTCCTTTTCCGGGACCTGCTAATACTGTTTATCCTTGGACTCGGCGACAATCTGAGTAAGAACGCTGTGTCAAAATAAAGTTCGTGCCTTTCTCATGATTTTCACTCAGCTACGGCAACTGCAAGTGCACCACCTATCCATGTGTATGTGGCCGCCGGAAAGCTCAGTCGTACCAGTAATTACTACTAATTGCGTTGTGATTATTTTTTTATTCCAACGACCTCCCCCGCCCTCACCATCTTATGTTACTATGTACTCTCTCGTCCTAATCGAGGGCTGTGGACGTATTAATGACGATTGCACTTGCGGCAAACTCGCGGAACTTGAGAAAGAGCGAAGTCAAGACCGATCAATTCAACCCCCTGGTGATATATCCGTGCACTGCCCGCAGCGAACCCCTTGTTTCTCTTTTGCTCAAACAAGTATTCATTGAAAAGCAGTTTCTTACTGATATCGGACCTGCTCGGTACTGACAGTGATAAACCCGTTTGAATTCTCAAATACAGTAAGTGCCGAACCATGCATATGCATTCCGGAGCTCGATGACAGTTAGACACAAATTCTCCCAGCGACCACCGGAGTTTTTTTCGCCGTTGTCCTGCTATTGAACAGCACGGTCCAATTTGTGGCCCTCCGTTCGACTTCCCCCCAGACAATTAAACAAATCAAGTGTACAATGGCGAGCCGTTCAACCGCCGAGCGATTTCGAGTCAGATCGAGAACTTTGCAATAGCACTGGGAGTCAGTGGGACTCCGAGGAGTAAATTAACCCGTTGTCGAAAATCTGGGTGTCAGCCTCACTCACCTAAAGCATCATGTTATGTTAGGTTCACAAACTTGTCAGACGAAGGAACCCACTTTGGGACGGACTGCAGGTATGTCGATCACTGATCCGCGAGTCTCCGAGTCGGCAGTTGAACGTTGGAATACCAACATGCCCCCCCATATGCGGCACAAGCGCCCAAAATATTATACGTTCAACTTGCTGCGCGTCGGCCCGACTGAAGGCCACCGACTTATCAGATCATTTCTCTAACCACAAGCGTCTTACCTGCGCGCTGAACACTGTGTCACTCTCGCCCAGCTCTCGGCTATGCAGAGTTGATCCGTGCATGCAATGAGAAGAGTTGAGGAAGGGAAAACAAGAGGGTCCATGCAAGGCCGGCGCCAGATTAAACCGACAGGGAATATATATGGCTATTTGTAAACCATCGACCTATGGCATGCATCGTGCCAGAGAAGAATTGCAGAAGAGCCTCCAAGAGGGTCCACAAGATCGAAGCCATGTACCACTCGTCAACGAAATCCGAATCGAAATGTAGATTTTGGGAAGGAACTAAGTTAATCTCGTACAAGCACGCCTTTCCGGACCAGCAATAGCTTAAGTACTTCTAGTCAATGCAAATCTCACCACGGCGCAGGTAAGCCCGACGCCACGGCCCCGATCTCCGCCAGCTGCGCGAGGGGGTCGAGCTTGCCTTTGAATTCGGGCAGGTACGCCTGATTCGTATATGGGTCGTGAACCGCAGGCGAGCCCTTGTAAATCGGGGTAAAGCTGGCGGCGCAGACGTCGAACGCCGTGAACTCGTCGTACGAAATCTCGACGGTGTTTCTAGGGTTGCGGTCGCCTGCCGCGATACGTTGCCGCATCTGAGGAATTATACCTTATCAGCACGGAGTGTGGAGGAAGAATACAGTTCAGTGTACCTGGGCGACGATTTTTTGGTCGGGCTTCAACTCTAACAGACGCTTGGCGAACCTGGCGGCATCCGCCTGGTTGTTAGCCTTGGTGAACACGTTGACCGCGCTCCGCAATGCTATTTGCGCGTGAGGAGGCTGCAGCTTGCATTGTGTAAAGTATGCCGCCAGCTCGAGGTTTCGGCGGACGTTGTCCGGTTCTTCTTCTGCAACCCGCCTGCGCTCAAGTTCGATCGACACGCCGAGTAAGTATTCGCGGCCCAACGTAACAAGGTCTCGCCACTAGAAGGAGGGGACCAATCAGCGGTAGCTCAGTAAAAACTGCGGTAAACTTGCCTGCTTAGCTTCGTCGTCGGATGACAGAGGCACCAACAACAGAGACTGTAGAACAGAACGGAAGATAGTTTGTGCCTCAGGAAGTTTGTTGCCAGAGACAAAACGGAAACCTTCCGACAATTCGACGCGGATGGAAGCCAATGAGCGGACAACGACAGGAAGACAACGTCCCAGGGAAGTCTCAGCAGGATTACGCCGTATATGCAGCTGCAGAGGCGGAAGGGAGGCTACGGGCGTGAGGTACGTGTGCGAGGAGCGATAAATGGACAAGAACAGCGGTTTCAGGTCCACAAAGTTAACGATCCCCAGCTGGCGGTTGAGAAGCTGCGGGGGATGCAATCAGACACCTGAACCATATTGAACGGAGTGAAAGACTGTTACCTGCATGGCTGTCTCAAATGAACCGGCAGCAACATGATCGGCAGCCAAAGGCGAATTGCGAACCCAGTGCTCGACTTCACTTACACCGGCCGTAGAGCCAGACAGCTCTTCTTCCTCGCCGGCACCTTCCTCCACCTCGTCGACAGCCTCCGCGCCTTGATACTCGCCAGCGTCGGCGTCAAGCTCCCATCCACCCTCCTCGGGGTCCAAATCATCGTGGACCTCTTCGTCTTTGGCCCAGGCATCCAGGGCTGAGGACGCACCCGCAGCATCGCCATTGACGTATGCCGGCTCGACACCGGTCTCGAGGCTACCATTCGCAAGCGCGCGATCGAAGAAGTTCTGTCCGGTCGAAATTGCGGGCCAGTTGAATTCGGTCGTGGCGGTGACGATGGGTGGGGGCTTCAGGGTTGAAAGCCCGAACGATGGGACGTCGTCTACGTCTGCCTCCGTCAGTCCAGCCGCCTCGAGGATCTCCTGGGCGAGTTCGTCAAGACCGTTTGTCTTGGCGGTCAGGTATGCCAATGGATCTATCGGCCACTCTGTAAGGGCACGGAAACAAATAATATGAAGGATGTAACGCACAAAGGCCCACATCTCGCATCACAGACACCCGGCCCAGGATATCACCCGCGTAGAGAGCATTATGGAAGCGCGACATAGGGTCACCCCGCGCGTCCGCGATCTTCTGCATCTTCGACAGCTTGTCGGTGCTCCCCGTAGTAAGGTACAAGAACGACAGCTTGTCAAAATTCTTCGTCTGCTGGTAAGCCTTCTCCACAATCTACGATAGAAGTAAGCATTAGTATGTGCCAGACGAAGCAGCGGACGGCAAACCTTGTGGTTCCCTTGCTTGAGCGCCTGTTGCGCCAACCGGTCCCAGCACTCAGGCCGGTCGATCGTTTTCGCAGTCTCCATCGCAACATCGAGGTTCCCACACTCGAGCGCAAGCTCGAACCGCGTATTCGTATCCTGCACGAAGTGAAGGGCGATCTAAACAGACGAGGACAAGGGCATCAGCCTAAACACGACTTCCGCTTCGAAACAAGCAAATACCTCGGGGAATCCCTTCTGCTGCAGGTACGCGATGATGCTCTGCCCGAGAAGCGTCGACGTGCGTATGATGTACAGCATCTCTTCATAGTTGTTTTT
The DNA here is from genome assembly GCA_029281435.1 of Mycena haematopus. Lineage (NCBI taxonomy): Eukaryota > Fungi > Basidiomycota > Agaricomycetes > Agaricales > Mycenaceae > Mycena > Mycena haematopus. The sequence goes on from JARJCV010000844.1 coordinate 7,767, forward strand.
GAGCAGCGCGAGTTTGAAGCGATACTCCGTCGGGTCGAAGGTAATGGTTCTCGGGCGGGCAGACCGGTCAAGACAATGGACTGTCTTGCCCTTGACGCGCGTCAGGTACACGGGGTTGTCCAGCGTGCAGATCACGCCATGGTCACTGTATTCAAGTCAACCCAGTCAAATCAAAGAAAGAAAAGCGCAAGTGTACCCTTGAGAGAGACAATATTTGACATGGTTCAGAGTGGAGTAAATGAAGACGCCAGAATCGTCCCAGGCGCCAGATTTGATGCGTATCGTCTCGTGAATGAGACTGTGCTGCGAGAAGTTCTTGTTGGCAATGGTGATGGCTGCGGAGATGCGTTGAAGATAATATACAGCACGCAAATAGACGTACTATGTTTGCTCATCAGAGCGACCAGAGACCCATCGTTGCTCCACACGACATATTTAACAGGAGGGGAGTTCACTTCCGCGAGAGTTTTCTGCTGCTGAATGTCATACAGCACAACAGAGGTCGTTGAGCTGAGGATAAGGCTCGCAGTTCCTCCGTAGAATATCTCATTCGTCTGAACAGGGGGCTTGATAGTTTTGACGACCGAGTTTGCAAGGTCCCGGACTTCAATGATCTACATACCACGCAGTTGAATTGTGTTCCCAGCGGACGAAAGGAAGGACCCACCTGGGTAGCCTTCTGCAAAACGGCGAACCTGTTCCTTGCCACGAAAATTGCACTCTGCCCAGCGCCCTTCTTGCCGTCAACACTCGAGTCCTTGACCTCACCTTGCGCCTGCTGTGGCAGCCCCGTCAACTCGTACAGCCCATTGTCCGAGGAAATTGTGATGAGCACGGCCCTTTCTGCCGGGTTGAAGCTCAACGTCCGTGGAGGGACGTATGCGCTACCGAACTTGCGCACCGAAAGCAGACCCAGGTCTGCGCCGGTGTTGAAGTCGTAAGACCGCACGTACTTGTCCCGAATGTAGTACAGCGAATCCTGGTGCACCGCAAACGCGGGGCGCTCACGTTCAAGCTTGAACACGATCAAACCGCTGTCGTGGCCCGCTGCGAAGAGGTTGAGGTTGGGGTGCGATGCGAGGACCCAGAAGCGATCATTCTCGCGGCGGAACGTCTGAATCGCGGTGCGCTTTGCAAGGTCCCACACACGGACGGTCTTGTCCTCACCGCACGACACAATCAGCTCGTGCTTCGGGTGGAATAGTGCGGTGGAGACGTTGTTAAAGTGGCCGCGGCAAGAGTCGACCTCCCACGCCTTGGTCTCACTCATTCGCCAGATTTTTATCGTGCGGTCGTCGGCGGCGGAAATGATGAGCGGCAGGGTCGGGTGGAACATGGCGTAGTTGACACCGCGGTCGTGGCCCTCCAAAACGTATTTAACCGTAGAGAAGGTATCAAAGGTTTCAAAATTCCCCGGGCCACCGCTGTTTGGAGAGCCTTTACGCAGACCAGAGATGTCCCAGACCCGCACAGTTTGGTCCATGGACGCAGATACCACGAGGTCGTCCTTGGGATGGAAGAGAGCGGACATGACGTAGTGCGAATGGCCAGTAAGAATTGCAATGCAATTTCGCGACGTGCTGTTCCATATACGAATGGTTTGGTCGTCGGAGGTTGAGATCTATAAATCCACTTAGACGCCGGTTTAGCGATAATTCCACGACTACTCACAATCCAGGGCATCTCGTGGTGGAATTGGACAGTGCGGACATAGTCCAAGTGGCCATGAAGGGTGAAAAGACAGCGTCTGTTTTGCGGTCGTATATCTGCAAACCGTCAGAAGTCGTCAACAGCACAAGTACGAGAACTGACCCCAAACTTTAATTTTGTAGTCGTCGCCACCTGAAACCAGCAGGGCACGGCTCAGATGAAAATTCACAGCTCGAACGGGGCCTATGGAGCGTTAGCGCTACTCCAAGCTCTATCGCGTTCGCTCACCCTCGTGTTCTTCAAACCGATCAACTAGGACACCCATGCGATAATTCCACAGCTGAATGCTGCCATTATGAAGAGCAGCAGCAAGCAGCGGCTGGGAAGGGTGGAATGCGAGCCCTGGGCGCAGAAATTGAGACGAGTCCCGTAAAAATGTCGCCTGGCATACCTTTCACGCGATTGCTTTTGGATTCGAACTTGGTGAGCATAACAGACATGTTGGGCGAAAGGAATAGATGGGTCCAGGGATGGAATTATGGGGTCCAGGGAGGAGGTGATGGCTGTCCCCGAACAAATAAGTTTTTTGGAGAGAGGCCCGGACGCGAGACGTGGCTGCGTGACCGGATTCCTTTTTGGGAACTAATAGCTATGTCCCGCTCACACTGGGAACACTGCTCACACTTTACTGACTGCTGTGTTCTACGTGTACACAAGTTATATACGTGTCTACCACGCAGAAGGGTCGTCAGAGAAATAGTTTCCCTGCAGCGCATCCTCAAAACCAGAAACTTCATCCCCCATCAACAGTTTCCCCAGCCCAAACCGCTGCAGAACAACGGACAAGCCCTCGTCGTCCTTGCCCTGCTCTAGCAGCTTCACATCTGGAACTGGGGGAAGAGTAAGAAAAACTAGTCTCGCCAGCGCCACCTCTGCGAGATACACTGATGGGGGCACGCGCGGCGTGTACTTCTTCTCCACCTCGATAACGCGCTCGATCGATTTGTGCTGGCGTATAAATTTGAGTGCCCGCACGGGCCCAACGTTCTTGATACGCTGGGAAAAGTCTGTGCCCAGCAAGAGAGCAAAGTCAACGAAAGATGATCGGTCGAGCTCCAGCGCGGCGCGGATCTCTGTACCAGAGAGCAACATGAGGGGGCTGCTGCGGTTAGTGATGTTGCGGATCAGCGGTGCCTCGTAAATCACCACATCCTGGAAGAGCACGTCATGGACTAG
>JARJCV010000845.1:0-10557 GCA_029281435.1 Mycena haematopus
TCGGACCTCATTGGCGTAGCGAGGGCGAGCGGACCAGGTTCCGGAGTTGGGCGATAGCTTGGTGCCGTGCGCAGCGATCCGTTCATCGAGGTCGCGTCTGCACGCGCTCAATCGATCAACGAAAGCCGCCTTGAATTTTCCTCGGTATCGACTAGTAGGGTCGACGCTCCACTCTTCGTACAAGGGGACGAAAGCAGCGTACGCTGGGTCGTCGGAGAGGACTAGGCTTGGTCTGCGGATAAAAGGCCAGTGTAGAGTAGACGACGAGCCATACTGAGGGAAGAACAGGCAGTCATGCTTTCCCGCATGCCCATCGTAGCGGCGTTCAGCGAACATTAGAGGGGTAGAGGGGACAAAGTCCGAGCGCTTTTCTCCAGGTAGGAAAGGGAGCTGCGTCGAATTTGGGGACCACAGCTCGTAGACGTGTCCCGCCATTCGTACCACCCTGGACGTGATACGGGGTAGTTGACGGAGGTCGAACTTCATCTCAGTGCAGATGTTGGGGAGATCGGAGTATCCCGCTCCGCACGGCAGACGTGCATGCGCATATAGCGCGCTCGTCGCCGCTGGGGACTCTGTCGGAGTCGGGTTGTTGGAAACGCTACTAGAGGACATGTAAACTAGAACCTGTAAGTAGTATCTACGACGGAGGATGCTGCGTATTCACGCGCTCACTCGAGAGGAGACAGCGTATAGAACTGGTCGCGCTCACTCCGCCGGAGATGGTGGTGGTAAAAAGAAAGAGACGAGTGGCGTGAGAACTGCCAGGCAGTTTCTCACGTCTCTCGTGACTCCGGCCCGACGGTCTGGCGGGCCGGAAGCGGACTTGCAGCAGTAGCGGCTAAGTCAAGTTGTGAATGCGCAAATATTCACGCTTCAGCGCCGGCGCATTACGGAGATCCAGCTCAGAGACCCAGGTGTCGTCTGCTGGCCCGTAACCTTCCCATCGCACTTTAAACATCCTCTGGTTCCCTCTCTTACGCGAATGCGTAGAATGACCCAGTATAGCTTCGACCACGTATTCCTCCGTCGCGGCGAGATAATCGCGCGTTTCTGGGAGCTTAGTACGCTCTCCCAGTTCCGGGTCGGACAAGTGGTATTTGCGAAGATGCTCGAGGTTAAAGACGGGGTGCATGGGGTAGGTATCGGGCAGACGAAGACGGTAAACGACTGGGTTTACTTTCTCCAGCACTTCGAAGGGACCAATAGTACGCTGAATTAGCTTCCTACCAGTACCTTCGACGTCCACGAGTTCCAAGGAATGGGGGTTTACGAGGACATAGTCCCCTTCCTCAATCTTTTCCACAGGGCGCCTGCGTTTGTTGTAAGCGCGAGCCTGTCGTTCCTGCGCCAGTACTACCGCGTCCCGCGCGGCACGCCGATGGCTCTCCAGCGCCTCGATGAAGTCTTCTCCTTTCTGACTCGGTAGAAAGGGGCGTACGACAGGATCGCCTTCCGGAGTGATTAATCCAGCGGCGCCTCTAGGGCTGTATCCGTGTAGCAGGAAGTTGGGGGCGTATCCCGTCGAGGAATGCACGTTGGAATTGTAGGCGAAGCAAATCTCGCCCAACCATTGTGCCCATGAGGAGCGATCTGCAGCGACATAAGCGCGCAACATCTGCTCAATCATGGCATTGAGAATCTCCGTCTGTCCGTCTGTTTGCGGATGGTGGGCCGAGGACAGAGCCATAATGCTGCCATACTGAGCCACCACGGAGCGCCAGAAGGCTGTCGCCCAGCGCCGATCCCGGTCGGAGATAATACGTTCTGGCATGCCATAGACGTTGACTATTCGATCTACGAAGAACTTGGCGAATCCCTCTTGCTTTAGCGAGGTATGGGTAGGGATCATCACCGCGAAGCGTGTGAGCTTGTCGACAATGACTAGAATTGCTGTGAACTTTTCCATTCCTGAAGGTGGCAGGCCTGTAATGAGGTCCATTGATACCGTCGCGAATGGTCTGGCCGGTACGTGCGAGGGGCGAAGACCACCCATCTTCTTGCGATGATCCGTCTTGATCTTTTGACAGACATCGCAGGATAGGGCGAAGTCATCAGCGTCCTTGACCATGGTCGTCCAGAAGAACAGCTCCCTCAGACGGTTCACGAACTTGAACGGCCCGGCGTGAGCGCTTTCGTGCGGGGACTCGTGGATCCACTTCATTATGAAGCGAGTCTTAGTCCGAGGTACGCATAGACGCGCTCTCCAGTCCGCATCGATGAAGAATAGCAACCCGTCTTTGCCCTTCTGGAAGCGAGAAGGAGTAAGGACCTTCTCCGGGCTTGTGGCCTCTTCCACATAACGGTCCCGGAAGTAGGGGTCCTCCTCGTAGCCTTTCTTGAAGTCTTCTATTACTTCAGGAGAGACCGACACTAAAAGGTGGGAACGTTTATTCCAATCTTCTACGTCCTTATCCGGTTTAGCTCCAGCCGGATAAGTCCACGCGTCACTCTCTACGAAGGGCATAGGATCAGAGTCTGTGGCGGGAGTCCCGCGCTCCTCTAATTCAGCATCTTCAGAGTTTGCTGCGGGCTGGCCGCGCTCCTCTAACGCTTCACGAGCTTCCTTCTCCTCAGCTAGCTTCTGTCTTCGCGTCTGAATAGGCAACGCGTACTTGTCTATCGCGTCTTCCCACCACCAAATTGCAAATGCTGCCTTCTTTGCTGGCGCAAATGCTCCCCGATCCTCAGCTCGCTGGGCATCCTGTTGACGCTCCGCGTCCGGCACTATGGTGTTCAGGTCGTCTCGAACCGGCGAGTCGTGCGGCGGCGTTCGTGGTAGCCTTGATAACGGGTCCACATTAGAATGCACCCGCCCTGGTCTATGAATGATTTTTAAACCAGGGTACGCTGCAAACACCGCCCCCCACGCCGCTAGTCGCCGGTTCGCGTTCTCGTAGACTCGCGCCCACTGCAACGCGGCGTGGTCCGTCACCAGGATGACTTGTTCACCCTCGATGAACGGCTGGAAGCGTACTAGCGCTTCCTTTGCGCCCAGCGCCTCGCGTTCCGTCGCGCTATAATTCCGCTCAGCGGATTTTAAGCTGCGACTCCAGTACGCGATTACTCGTTCCACGTGGACCACCGTCTCGTCTAACGTGGCCCCCCACACATCCTCTGCCTGCATCTCCTGCACCTCCTTCGTGAGCGTAGTAAACAGCTTGGGCACCGGAGAACTCGACTCCCAAGCGGCTTTCAACCTCTCGTAGGCTGCGGTTCCTCTCAAGTCCTCGACTTTCATGGGCTGAACCTGTTGCAGGCTGGATCCGAGAGCGTAGTCCGACGCGTCGGTGTACAGCCTGTATGGGGTCCCTTGGATCGGGTGCCCTAGTATCGGCGCTGCCGATAACGCGTCCTTGGCTTGCAAGAACGCGATTTCGTGCTCCGCGCGCCACTCCCACTTCACGCCCTTGGCGAGTAGCGAGAACAACGGCTTTGCAATGAAGGCATAGTAGGGTATATAGGCTGCGAAGTAATTAACCATGCCCAGGAACTTCTGCAAGTCGTTCACCGAGGTCGGGCGATCCAGCTCCTGAATCGCGGCGACCTTCTCCTTGTGGGTGGACAACCCCAGTCGCGACACCTTCTGACCGAGTAGCAGAATTGAAGAGTAGCCGACAAAGCACTTCTTCGGTTCCAAGGTAATCCCAGCAGCCGCAATGGCGCTCAGGACTTGGTCCAGATGTACTAAGTGGTCCTCCCAGGACTTAGAGAACACCACTATGTCGTCTATGTAGACTAGGGTGAACAGCCATAAGTAAGGCGCAAGCACGCCTGCATAATGCGCTGAAATATGGAAGGGCCGTTGCGTAGGCCAAACGGCATGCGACGGAATTGCCATAGCCCTCTGTGCGAACGAAACGCGGTTTTCTCCTTCGCTTCCTCGTCCATCTCTACTTGGTTGAAGCCCGCCAAGGCATCGAATGAGGAGAGGACTTGAGAACCCGACAGAGCCTGTATGATCTCCGATTGGCGGGGTATAGGGAATTCGTCTGCGATCGTGCTCGCGTTGAGTTTCCGGTAATCCACCGCAAGTCTGGGTTTGCCGTTGCGGAAGACCACTACGCACGGAGCCCCCCACGGGCTAGTGGAGGGTTCTATGACCCCGCGCTCAAACCAGAGGTCCATTTGCTTATCGATAACTTCTCGTTTGGCTGGAGAAGCCGCATACATGGGCATGGACACCGGCTGAGCTCCTGGCATGAGTGGAATGGGCGCTTTGCTTTTGACGTGTCCCAAACGGCCCCCAACCCCGAATGCAGCCGCATTACGGCGCAAAACCTGGTCTAGCTTGGGGCGTATGTCGGGAGGTATATCGGGTCCTAGGTTGACTAACATAGCCACGTCGTCGGAGTCGCCTTCTTGCACGAATTCTCCCGGTAGGGCGGTGGTATTCGGGCCCCAGTGGTGGTCCTCCTCCAACTGATCCGCCGATCCTGAAATCTCGAAGCCCGGATCCTTCTCCTGCGCGCGCAGCGTCTCTTGAATGACGCGCGACAGCGCTTCAGCGGAGGCGGTGAACTTCTCTAGTTCCTCTTTCGTTTTCGGTGAATCCGCGTAGTCCGCAGGATCGTGAAGCTTGCCCACGATATCTCCGGCCCTGATATACCAAGGCCGTGTGCTGGGGTTAGCTATAGGTAGAAACGGCGCATCCGCACGAATTAACGTCGTGGGAGCAGCCATGACGCTAGCGTCTTCGTTCGCTATAACCACTTTCTCCACTAGCCACTCCTCCTTCCCTTCGAACGGCCCCGTAACCCGTATGTTATGAACTGACCCGGCAGCGATAAGAACGTCCTGCGCTGCCAGCACCGGAGGAGACTCCAACTTTCCTTCTCTATGGATACGCGCGCGCGACCTCTGGTATGTCTTCCTCCAGACCCCAGGCAGAAGGCGCTTCATGGACTTCGCCATGCTTGCTCGCCGAATTTCGAACCCGAGGTCTATAGCCTGCGCGGAGGATGCTGGAATTACGTGCTTGGTCTTCCCTAGCGATATTTCAGACTGTCCAGAAGCCCATCGTTGTATGCCCAGCTCATAGCAGGACTGGAAGTCCTCTCCTAGGAGGAGGGGAACTTTCATATTCCTGACAACGTAGGCCTCCAATTCGAAGCTGATTACTTCGTCTTCCTTCGTGACCATGTACAAGGTGGTTTTGATGTAGCCCAGTACCTTGGCTTGACCGGTGAGATGGTACAAAGCCATCCTCATGCCTTCTCGTGGCTTAGGGAGACCAGGGACCGACTTCCAGAAATCCTCCGACATGAGTGTGATATCGGAGCCCGAGTCCATTCGCCCTTTAATGTGCTGGAAGAGCAACGAACCCACTCGCACTTTTACGTGTAGCGCTCGGGAACCCAAGGAACCTAGTCCATCGGGGAGCTGCCTGCCCTTTCGCGCGGCGAATATGCGTCTGCCGTCTTCGTCCGTAGTGTAGGATAACTCAACTGATCGGGACGCCTTGCGTAGCTCTCTGCGAGGGATGGACGGGGGATCATCGCGTTTCACTGCTTTCCCCTTGCCCTTCGCTATCGTAGAGAACCTTGTGTTGGCTTCCCTTCGTCGTTGATTACGGTTCATTCCTCCACGTTCTACGTGAGCTGCTTTGGCGCTACGGCCTAGCGCTTCAACAGCAGAAACTTCTTTACGGATCTCAGACTCAGGTTCGTCACTCGAGTACGTGGAAGTAGGAGTAGATTCGACGAGCATAGCTACATATTCCTGAAGGTCTCGTGCTTCTACTTCGGGGTCCAAGTCGACATATATGAGATTAGCGCTGCGTAGGGCTGTCCATTTGCTATAGTGAGGACAGTCCCTGTAGACGTGCTTAGGGCTTGTGCAGATGTAGCACTCGCCGTTCGGCAGTCGAGCGCTGACTTTGGAGTCGTCTCGTTGGAAAGAGTAGCCATTCACGGTTTTTCCTCCTGGCCAGGGTTTCTTGGGCCCGGAGGTCCCGTCGCGTGGAGTGCCGCGACGACGCTCTCGATCGGCTGCCATTACAACTTTGGATTCCTCTGTCTCGGGCTCGTCGTCATCCGAATCCTCAATGAAGTCGACTACCTTGTCCGCCGCGTTAGCGCGTCGGCGTCGGAAGGGAGCAGCGTGCGTGGACGCGCTCGGCCCCGACATTAAGGCTTCGACTCGATGGGCGAGAACCCAAGCGGATAGGAGGCTGGCTTTGTTGTGCTCGGCGTAATTCATGAGTGTATCGATGTCTGGACAGACTCGCTCGTTGACGTCCTTGAACCATTCGACTGGTTGCGTTCGGATGATGCGAGCTATCGCAGGAGGCCCGTCCGCTACGTCGGAGAAGAGGAAGGCATGCCATCGTACGCGGCGCTGGAAGAAGTCCAAAGGCTCTTCGTCGCTATGCCCTTTCTGCCGGAAATGGGCTTCTTCGAATTCTCTAGTTCGCTCGAATAGCCATTGAGCCGTAAGGAATTGGCGACGAATGGCATCAAGTAAATGATCCCAATCCATAGAGAACTCGGCCCGACGGTCTAGTGGCAAAGTGGTCCACCAGCGCTCAGCGCGCCCTGTAAACTTCGAGGGCGCGAGCTGCGCTATTCCTTGAGCCATGCGAGGACTCAGGACCGCGAGATAGGCCATGGCAATGACGTAGTCAATGACAGTGTCGCCTTTGCCGTCCCAGGCTGGGAGTATGGATATGTTCAGCTTTGGGTTGAGCTGCCATTGGTCGGGGGCGCTCGCGGGGTATTGCCCCGGTGCTGCCAAGGGATCGTTGCCATCTCCGCCGCCGCCGCCACCGCCTGGTCCTCCTCCATCTCCGTTACCTCCTCCTCCGCCACCTCCATTCCCGCCACCACTGCCTCCAGCATCACCATCGCCACCTCCTCCTCCGCCACCGCTGTTGGGTAGGAAAGGAACATTTCCTCTCCAAGCGGGAGGCAAGCCCTGCTGCGCAGGGAAAGGATCGCCGGGAGGGGGAGCGGAGCCTCCAGCGTCTGTTGCGGGTGTAATGGTGATAGTAGCCGCTGCGGTACCTTGCTGGTTATTGTAGACATGACTCGTCCAGGACTGATTCGGTCCGGGGACGCGTCCAGCGTCAGGCCCTGCGTCAGGAGCTTCCGTAGTATAGCCCTTCGTTACTTGGATGGGGATTGTACCATTCAATGAAGAAGAGCCCCGCATCATCGATGGCCCCCCATTATAGGTGGATGACGCAAAGGGCCTAGTATCGGGAATGCGTCCCATCCCCGGTAAGGAATGTACTGCTGATAGACTGGGAGGAGGTGAAGACTGGTTCGTGGACGCAAATCTGACACCAGGACCAACGGTTGGAGTAGCTCCCGCTGACGCGCTCGTCTTCCACGAAGGAGCGGCGTTCTGAGGAGGAGCTGCGTACTGAGACGCGCTAGCTCCCGGAGCAGGTGAGGGTTCGCGACGGGTAGGCACGGCCGTTCGAGTCCTTGGCTTATAGTATCTAGCCCGAGGTGGTTCGTTCAGCACGTTAAGGACATGATTCCTCCTTTCTGAGTTGATCAAGGCGACCCTCTGTGAGTAATCCTCCCTTTGTATGAGGCGGTATAGCTCTTTTATTGGGGGCTCAGTCCCGAACTCACGACGAACTTCCGAGATAGTGGAGTTAACCGAACTGACTTGATCGCTCAAGTCCGTGCTGGTGAGCGTAGCCTTGATACGCTGGAGGTACAGAGCAATATGCTTATCCGCTCTTACGAGACGCAGCTGTAGACATTCCAGCGCGAAACGAAGATCCAGTATCTCCTCGCCAGATTCCAGTAAGGACAAGAATCCGAAACCCGGGTCCAACGAGAAGCTGGTGATAGGATCCTTGTGTAGGAAGATGGTAAGAGCATCCAGTATTTGCTGGATGCCTACCACAGCGTGAGCGACACTCGCAAGCTGAAGTAAGTTGAGACTCCAGCATTTCGCATGCGTCACGCTATCCACCGTAGGTATCAAGCGAACGGTCTCAGCAGGGAATCCCTCAATCTCTTTTATCAAGTCGGAGAGATTAGTCCAGGCAAAGCTCCGGTGCGGTGATAAGCAGTGATTTCGCCTACGCCTGAAATTCACCAATTTTGGGTTGTTACTGAATATCTCATGCACATCTCAGGGTTTATAACGAACCCAACGTTAGTAGACCAGGGACTACGATTTTACGTTATCCAGAACTTCTGTGGATGAGTATCCAGAAACTCACATACTGGTTACCTCCGACTACTATACAGGTGGTTCTGGATCCCAATGACGGTTTCATAGTCAGAGGGCATCGTAGTGAACAAAGGAACATCAAGGGATAATATCCATTCTGTGCCATGTGAAGCAGTCTCATAGTGGAGTAATCCAGAAGGAGTTTGCTGATTACTTTGTACATGCTTGTGACAAAATGGGCAACGCGCTAGACCACATGACCTGTCAAGAGCATTCAAAGCCAGAACAAGCCGTTCCGGATCAGGTGTCAAAAGTCCATCAAATATCGATCGACTCAATTGGGCAATCAAGTTCAGTTCTGGATTAGAACTGCACAGGCTATATATTAGAGTTGGGTATCAATCGAAAGATATTGACCAGACGATTCTGGATATCCACGCAGAACGTAGAGGAAGAGTATTGCTCTTCTCAAAACCAGAGAATAGTGAAGGTGATCGTGTGCTAAAGAAAGCACCAATATAAACCAGGAACAGATCGAACAGAAAGGAGACTTGGCTACCAGGTACTATCCAAGCGGGTAGGCTGTCTTCTGAAGTACTGGGGCTACGAACAAGTTCAGAGTGCCTATAGGACGGCACGGTTCTGGATTAAACGATACCATTCCGACTTTACGGGGGACAATCCAGAAAACTCAGAAAACCAAGATCCGGACTATTTCTATTCAATTCTGACAGAGGCACATATATTGTACGTTAAGGGGCAGTAGTTAGGCACCGTATACCAATAGCGCGATAAGGATAAGAGATATTTATAGAGTAGCAGTATATAAGGAAGGGTATAGTAGCAGGTAGAGCACGGAACCCGTACCCGAAGCTGAAAGCGGAGAGACCTGTGTGTCTTACTCCAGCGAAACAGAAGGACGGTCTACGGCTTGGATTACCTAGAGGCTAAAAGACCCTGTTGTGGTTAAGCTTGTAATTTCGAGTTGCACTTAAAATCTATCAAAGTTTTGAATCCAGAATTGTGTTGAGGGTTTTGTTGAGAACTGTCTTGTTGGTTTCGTTAAAAGGGCTTGCTGAACGTGTGTGTTCGTCTTGGATCATTGCTCTTAACCACAGGTTGGAGTGGGTGAACCAGAGTTACCAAAAACTATAAATTGAACTTGAATATACCGCGCTTCTGGATTTGCTGCAAGTAATCCACAAAGAATAATACAACTGGTCCCGTGTGTCTCCTATCGGCACACAAAGACCCAAACTCGGCCGATCCTTGGTTACATTGTGGTTTTCGTTTGCAGGCTTCGTTTCCGTCTGAACCTTGGGTTTTTGTGGGTTTTGGATTCTAGGATCTAAAGCGCCAATAAGTCAAAGTTTCTGCGTTCCGGATTTCTGTAAGAGGAGATTGCACCCATAGACCGCCGGCAACCGTTTCATCTGGAGCCCACCGCGAGGGGCCAGTTGGTTATTTAAAGTGTTGCTTGTTGTCTGCTAGGAGAAATCCGGTACTTCAATTAGGCCTTCTGTCTGTAAACAGAAAATGGCAACATTCCGCGTCAGGCTTCCTCACAAGAAACTGATCCGGAAAGTTCATCATACCAAGGGCAAGGAACCTTGCCAGAGTCAGGTTTTGAGCGGCCACCTTCTCGTACTACTCGAACAAAGAGTAGAGCAGGAAAAGAACCGTTACTTCCGCCTCTCGAGGTTCATTCCGTTAGCAAACTTGCTAGAGCTTCTAAAGCATCACCTGCTGCAGTCGCTAGAGCTGCTGCTTCATTACAAACTCAGAACCGTACAGCTGCTTCTCAGGCGTTAGCCGCGAGAAATCCAGAAAGACCGGTTGCATCTTCTTCACGGGTTCAAGAAGTTCTTGATCCAAATCCGGAATCTACACCAGATTCACCTGCACTCTCTTCTTCGGAAGAACAACAGTTACCAGACCAGGCATTAAATACCCAGGCTACTACAATGGCTAATCAAGGGGCAAATGTACCAAATGTTGCTCAAGCACCAACTGTGGCGTCTTTCCGGATGCCGCAGACATGGGACACTAGTAGCCCAAAGTTTAATGGAGAATCCGCGTCCTCGTTGAGGCGCTATCTTCGTCAAATTCGGACTATTATTGAGTTGGGCAATATTACGGATGAGCAAGACAAGAAGGACAAGTTGATCTTGTTCCTTACCAATGATGATTTGAAAGATCAGTTTGAAAAGTTCGACTCGTATGCGAACAATAGTTTCGAGGATTTTGTGAAAGAGATTGAAAAACTCTATCCAGAACTCGAGGATGCTAAAGTTGGCTCGACTGCCAAGTTGAAGAAGGTCTGTCAGACTTACTCCAACATTTCTACCGCAGATATCAGCAACTTGCGGATGTTTTCTATGCAGTTTGAGACCGAGGCCACGAAATTGATGCAGCCACCAA
>JARJCV010000846.1:0-10521 GCA_029281435.1 Mycena haematopus
CCGAGATCGCCATCCCTTTGGATACAGACGGCACACCAATTTTCCCAGAGATAGATCTCGATGCGACGCCCCCCGCAAAGGTGGCGTTGGCCATCAAGCAGTTCGTGCAGTGTTTATGGAGTGAGCCAAAATAAATCTACTGAGACCAATATCTCATTTCGGTCGACAGCGCATTGCCGGCCTGGTGACTCGTTCGCTTGGGAGAAAGCCGGTGCCCATTACGACAAAGTCCGTTTCACGGTACCTCTGGCGATGGAGTCCTTGGACTCGGTGAGCGGTGTGAACGCTCTCATCGTGGCCAACTACTTCAAGGGTCTCCAAAACGAAGATCGCTTTGTCTTCAATTCCGAGGTGCGTGTTTTTGATTGATATGACCACTGGGCATTAACGGTTCTACAGAACGATGGCGGCGGCGACGGCGACGGCCAGGACGAGGACGAGGACGACTCGTGCAAGGCCAAAGACAAGGGCAAGGGCAAGGGCAAGGACAAGGGCAAGGGCAAGGGCAAGGAGAAGGAGAAGGCCAAGGCCAAGACCAAGGTGTGTATTCCCCACCATCGCGCTTGCGTGCCGTTCGAAGCTCACAGATGTTACAGAACGATGGCGACGGCGAGGACGAGGACGATGCCTCGCACAAGGACAAGGGCAAGACCAAGGTGTGTATTCCCCACCATCGTGCTTGCATGCCGTTCGCAGCTGACAATTGTTACAGAACGATGGTGATGGCGACGGCGAGGACGAGGACGACGCCTCGCTCAAGGACAAGGGCAAGGACAAGGTGTGTATTCCCCACCATCGCGCTTGCGTGCCGTTCGAAGCTCACAGGTCACAGGTGTTACAGAACGATGGCGACGGCGAGGACGAGGACGATGCCTCGCGCAAGGACAAAGACAAGGACCAGGACAAGAACAAAGCCAAGCCCAAGGTGTGTATTCCCCCCTATCGCACTTGCGCGCCGTCCGAAGCTCACAGTTGTTACAGAACGATGGCGACGGCACAGAGGATGACGGAATGCCCGAGGTATGTACTCCCCGCATCTAGCTTGCTCGCTGTTTGGAAGCTGACAGTTGTTTCAGAACAACGGCGACGTCACAGAGAACGAGGACGACGCCTCGGGCAAAGCCAAGGGCAAGGCAAGGGCAGGAAGAGCAAGCCGAAGAAGAAGACACCGAAGGTGAGTTCAGGATGTGATCGACGACTGTGGCTGAGGCGCGTGGCGCATAGGCAAAGGGCGGCGGTGTGAATGCGGCGTCGGGAGCCCCAGCGCCCAAGCGCAAGCGCAGCCCAAATGACAAGGTATGGGAATAGCCTCGTGGGGTTGCCAAACTCACTGGCCCACTGCACACAGGAGGAGCGACCCCCAAAGAAGACCCGCCTGGAAGGTGACGCCGGCCCTACGGGAGAGGATGAAGAAGGTGTCGCCGGGCGTCCGAGGCGAGCCAGGCGGGAGGTGCCGAAGATGCCCACTGCGGCAAAGCCTGTTCCCCGAGGAGCGAAGCCGAAGGGCATGCGAGGCTATGTCTATGTGGGTGAGGACGGCGAAGTCGTTGAATGAGCAAAGGTATGTGTTTCACATTGGTGAGAATGCATCCCGAACTAATGAATGGGACCGGCAGAATGATTTAGACGTTTGCAATCGATTACTTGAATTTGTGTTCTGTTCTTTTTTATGCAAAGATCTATGCCCCATCCTATGTGCACGTTCCTTTGGTTAATAGTCTTCAACAGCTCCGGTGGCGATTCTCTCAAGACATTTGGCAGTACGTCGCCCTTTCGATAATCGTTTGCGGCACTAATTCAGTGACCGGTGTAGGCTGCTCCTGGCGAGTTTGTGGCCTGAGATATTGCTGCGTGCTCTAGTAACTGCGGGTGCCGGTGAGCAGTATGGCAGCGGCACTCATATCGGCGGCGGTGGGTCGGTTTTTTTTTTTTCGCTCAATTGGCTCAACTCACCCATACGGCTTAATTGAGCTCAATCCTTTCTCTTCGCTCAACCGGCTCAACTCACCCACATGGCTCAAATGGCTCAATCCTTTCACTTTGCTCAAACGGCTCAACTCACCCACATGGCTCAAACGGCTCAATCCATGATCTTCGCTCAATCGGCTCATTCTACCCACATGGCTGAAATGGCTGAATTCTTTCTCTTCGCTCTTCGCTCAATCCGCTCATTCTACCACACGGCTTAAATCACTTAATTCAGCTTAAAGTACATATACCTTACAATACGTAGTACATGCAATATATAGGCTGCTTAAGCCGCTCAACCCGTTTAAACCGGCTTGATCCGACTTACAGCTGGGACTGGATTTTGCTCAAGCCAACCTGAGCAGGATTTATGGGTGAATGGGAGGCCCTGTATTTTGCATGTAACCGGTCACGTTTCCTGCGAGCGATATTAGCCTGTGCAATAACGGCAGGCACACTTGAAAGTACCGTTCGGGCCGATGATAGGGAGAAGGGGAGAGCCGCCGGTACCGGCAAACGCTAAAGCAATGATTAAGAACAGGAAGAAAAAAAGGTAGGACGACTTACGATGTGCATTGGGTGGCGCCGGTGCCGCCTGTGCTGCAAAATATTGCATGCCGTGGTGGGCCATATGTCGTAAGAAGCCCTGACATAGTTTGTTCAGTATGCTATCAGCAGCAGCTAGCGTGCATGGCGTACAAAAACCATGTCTGGGTTTGGACTTCGGGGGCCTTTTTGGAAAGGAATTCGGCTATTAAATTGAATATTTGATCGTGATCGAGGATAAAGGCGAGCATATGAACTTGATCAAAAGTTTCGAGTCCAACTATGGGAGAAATATGACTTGGACATGAGCGAGCAGAAATTAGAAATGCTCGCAGTTACTTTACCCGCAGTTACTTTACCTCAGCTTACCACTGGCGCAGGGTAGGCACTTCGTTGACGCTTTGATCATCCCGGAATTTGTAGGACCTAGAAATCATTTTGTAGATTGGGGAAGGAAGGAAGGAAGGATATAAACACAGAGAAAGAACAAACCTAGTGAGAATTTATACTGACGCTGTCAAAACCGAGTTTTACGAAGTCGTATGAGTGAAATTGAGAAGGCCCGTGATTGCACGTTGATGCACGCTGATGCACGCCGATGCACGGTAGTCCTACACGTTAGCGTGCACTAGCGTGTCGCGAGCCGTGCGCAGCGTGCACTGCCGTGACATGGACCGTGCGTGGCGTGCACTAGCGTGGCATAGCAAGGTATCTGTAATGTACAAAGCCAGGCTCGCCCTGCAATTGACCAAAAGCCTCTGCTGAGTATCCAACTTGAAGAGGTCAGTACTTGGGTAAGTTGTTACCGCTGTTGAGTTTTGACTTTTCAGTTGCAGATATTTACGCCGCAGACTGTTTTGGAGGGTTTCGACTCGGAGTCAAAGAATGAGTGATATTAATTCAAAACTATACGGTTTGATAGTCAGTCAGTGAAATGTACCAGTCAAAATTGACGGCTGCAGTAAAAAACTCGAGTCCAAAACCGCACGACGAGTTGACACGACACGCAATGTAAGGACTCGTGATTTAGTTATCCATTTATACACCCCGAAAATGAAACAGATTGAAAACGCGAACAACTCACCACTACAACTTCAAGTTGAACTTGAATCGGAACAACAGTATGGTAGTACTACGCTACCGAACCGTCTGAGTAGTAACATTTGATTGAATAAGACTTGTGCTGTTGTGTTGCAGCTGACAGGACACAGACGATGGGGCATGAATACGAAAGGCTGGAAAGCTACAGGGTAAAGAGAAAGCAGGAGGGCATGCACGCTTCAACGGGGTGCACGCCAGCACGGTGCATCACACCAGTCACGCCACGGCACGCCGTGACACGGCGATTTCTCGGGGCCCCGGCGGTAGTAGGTAGTGCCCGCGGCGTCCCCGAGTAGAACTCGAATTGTACATCGGTGCCGTCCGACGCAAGGGACACGCAAGGGAGAATCCCATGTCGTGTCGCTCAAGGCAGAAGAGACGAGAATCGAGTAAGAAAATCAAGTCCAAGTGTAAGACGCTGAGACGAATGGGCCGCCCGACGAGCCGTGCAAGGGAGGAGCTGCGCATTCGCGACGACGTTGCGGTCTTTCAAGGCTGTCAATCGAACGCGCGCCCGAGGACAAAGTGTGAAAGGCGCTAACACCGCTAGAGCAACAGGACACTCTGATCATGCGCTGCTGGCACGACACCGCCCGACGGCGAGGGAATGCTATGTATCGCATGCCAACAACGACCTCAGAAATGAAGACGATGGTGAACGGGTAAGACCATGCGGGGTTCGTATGCGCGAGGGAGGACGGGAGCAGAGGACGGCAGCCAAACCCTCACAGCGGGGATAGCGATGCGGACGTCGTCCATCTCCAGGCGGTCGATGTCCATCGAAGTGAGATGAGAAATATTTTGGCATGTGATCGCCGCGGCGTACGTTAACGTTAAGCGTGTTCGCACACGCCGTTGCAACGAGGCATGTCACGGTGAGTGACTATCGATCTCTTCTTCTCCCACCATGTCCTCGACGAGTTCCTCCAATGCAGGTTCATCCCAGCCTTCTGTCCTTTCAAAACCAGGACCAAAGCCATACCAGAGTAGCAACCCCCAAGTGGTTATCAACTACAACACATCCATCTCAGGTACGAGGAAATCCCTTGAAATATTGTTACTCATTTTGCCTAGGTGGTCAAGGAGGCAGTGGTGGCGAAGGAGGTGTAGATGGTGGTGGTGGGGGCACTGGGCAGGGTTCTATTGTTCACCAACATTTTCCCAGTCCAGCTGTGGTGCAAGGTTCTCGGGTTCTCAATCAGTGTCCTAGGCCATCCAGAATTTTTCGTGGACGCCAAACAATTTTAGATGCTATGCATCAGTTCTTTGCTCAAGATACCAAAGATCAGAAAATCTATGTGCTCTATGGACTTGGTGGTGCTGGAAAGACACAGATTGCTCGCAAGTTTATTGAAGAATGAACTGGGTGAGTTTGCATTCAAGTCTGTTCCAAGAGAGAAACTGAATTTGAGATTAGCTTTACAGACCGACTTCTTGTAGATGCAAGCACTACAGATACTATTGAAAGAAGCCTACAGACAATAGCTACTGTAAAGGAATCTGAAAACTCTTTGCAAGATGGACTGCAGTGGCTTTGTCACAACCAGGATAATTGGCTGCTGTTCTTTGACAATGCTGATGATCCCCAAATCAATCTCCATCATTTTTTGCTTGATTGCAAGCATGGCAACATTATCATTACATCTCGGAATCCTGTGCTCCGAGCCTATGGAGAATATTCTGAGGTGTCTGATATGGAGGAGTTGGATGCTGTGGCCTTACTACTCAAGAGTGCCCAACAAGAGGTGTCACCATCTAATGAACTTCTGGCTCTAGAGATTGTGAAGGTGAGTCATTGACTGACATTTAGACATTTTGTCTCACAGTACCAAGGCTTTGTGGTATCTCCCTCTGGCAATTGTTCAAGCTGGAGCATTCATCTTGGAATCTGGAAGTCTTGACACATACTTGGATCTATTTGCAAAACGCCGCACTGAGCTGCTGAAGACAAGGCCAACCCAGACCCATGATGACTATATATCAGCAGTATATACAACATGGGATATGAGTTTCAAGAAGCTCAGCCTCCAAGCTGCTATGTTCTTGCAGCTCTGCTCATTCCTCCATCGAGATGACATCTTTGAGGAGATTTTTATGAGCAGCAAATTTTGCAATAAAATTTCAATACAAACCACCAAAAAAGGTGCAGAAACTCAAATCCAAGTTTATCCAGGTTTTACCTCAAGGCAGTTCTCGATTGAGGAATTTACCAGATATTAAATTAGTAAAAGCCAGAGAGTTTCTTTCACACTTTGTAGGACCAACTGGAGAGTGGGACTCTCTCAAATACCTGAACATCACCAATGAGCTCAAAGCCTATTCCCTCATCAACTATGATGCAGAGAAAAAATCATTTTCTATCCATCCCTTAGTGCACAGCTGGAGTTAGACCACACTAGCTGATCAGCAGTCATATCATTTATGCATGGGTGATATATTGGGCATGTCAATTCATGTAATCCCTCATCATCATAGAGAGCTTCCCAGTTTCAGATTAATATCTCATGTAGACTCTTTGATGCCAATTATTCCCAAGCTAACCACTATTTTTCTACTGGGTTATGCAGATGTATATCTTCATGTTGGATGGTATACAAATGCAGCAGAACTTGTGGTTATTATACTTGAGAAATTGAAGAAGGGTCATGACCATGTGAACACACTGGTTGCTATGAACAATATTGTATTCATGTGTAATGAACTGGGTCTGTTTCAAGAGGCTGAGAAGTTACATGCTATGGTGCTAGAGAAGCAGAGAAAACTTTTTGATAAGAACCTGCTTGCAAACACATATGACAACTTAGGCCGATTTGAAGAAGCTGAAAAGATAAGAGTTGAGGTGTTAGAGAAGCAGAGAAAACTTCTTGGTGATGACCATCTGAACACCCTGCAATCTATGCACAATCTTGCAATATCATATATCAACCTAGACCGGCTAGTGCTGGCCAAAATACGATACGGATACGCAAATTCTGTATCATATCTATATCCGTATCGTATTCACCCCCTTGACCCCGTATCGTATCTGTAGCGTATCATATCCATATCTAGGCGCAGAATATGGATACGATATTAATATATCTAGATATATCCTACTTCTCATTAATTCTGATCAGATCTGTGTAGTTGACCACCACCACAAGCCCCAACTTCAACCACTCCTTTGTGCCAATATCCATTGTTCACAGATGCTGTTTCCCCAGTCATAGAGGACTGAGCGTCAGACAGTATATGTTTCATATTCGAAAATTTTTTGATGCCATCGACCACGCCAAGTTCCAACTGCTTTGGCAGCTTTGCATCACCACGGCCACTCCACGGCTATGCAGAAGCCTGATCCGGTGGAGGTAAGCGAAGGTGCCGCAAACCTTGCCGATGGAAAGGCCCGTGATTGCTGGTGGCCCAGGTCTGCAATCATATCTAGATATATTTGAATACGGCCAGGACCATATCATATTATATCCATATCGTATCATATTGTATTGCTCTGTATCCATATCTTTTGGGAGGGTCCGAGGCCGTATCGTATCCGTATATATCACGATATACTCAAAATTAAATTTTTCGTATCGTATTTTTGGCCAGCACTAAGACCGGCTTGAAGAAGCTCAAAAGTTATATGTTGTAGTGCTGAAGAAGCGACAAAGTGTTCTTGGTGATGACCATTTGGACACCCTGCATTCTATGCACAATCTTGCATTCACATATAACAAGCTGGGCCAGCTTCAAGAAGCTGAGAGGCTGGGGATTGAGGTGTTGGAGAAGCGAAGAAAGCTCCTTGGTAATGACCATTTGAACACCTTGCAATCGATGCACAATCTTGCAGTGATATATAGCAACTCAGACCAGCTTGCAAAAGCTAAAAGGTTATATGTTGTGGTACTGGAGAAGCGAAGAAAGCTCCTTGGTGATGATCATTTGGACACCTTGGCTTCTATGCACAATCTTGCAGCTCTATATGTCAAGCTGGACCAGTTTCAAAAAGCTGAAGAGATGCTGGCTGTACTGCTAGAAAAATGGAGGAAGCTTCTTGGTGATGATTATTTGAACACCCTGACTTCTATGCAAACTTTTGCAGCTATGTATATCAAGTTAGAACGGTTTGAAGAAGCTGAAAAACTGCAAGCTGTAGTGCTAGAGAAGCGGAGAAAGCTTCTCAGTGATGACCATTTGGACACTGTAGGTTCTATGCAAAATCTTGCAATTATATATGACAGCACAAGTCGGTTTGAAGAAGCTGAAAAGTTATATGTTATGGTGCTGGAGAAGCAGAGAGAGCTCCTTGGTAATGATCATTCAAACACCTTGCATGCTATGAATAATCTGGGCTGGACATACTACCATCTAGGTCACTTGGTGAAAGCAGAGGAGCTTTTAGTTGTTGTCTTGGAGAAGCGACAAAGGCTCCTTGGTGATAACCATCCAGACACACAGCTTTCTATGGAAAAAATGTACCTTACATATTGCAGTCTAGATAAACAGACAGAGGCAGCAGAACTTCAAAAGCTCATTCTGAAGCATCTGTAGTCACAAAGCTTCTTTAGCTTACTGGAGAATGTACCTGCAGCAGCCCACTATTTGATTGTATACTTTACTTTTGGTGCCACTCTCTTAGCAGTGCTTTGAAACCAATATGTTCAATTCAATGTGTTCTGGCACCTGGAAAATACTGGTAGGTATTGCTAGATATCTGTCTCCGAAGTTATTATTTGTTCAATAGTGAGTTTGGAACAACTGGGTGACTTCCCGTAAGACAGATCTGCTACTTTGCAGTGCCATTGATGGGAAATATGACAATCTGTAAGACACTTGAATGATACTTGACTATTTAGTACTTGGTCCCCACGAAAAATCAGAAAACCGAAAAAAAAAAGCTTTCAGGATTCAATATTTAGGTCCTAGATTTGAACTTCATGCTGCAGCATCCTTCATTCAACTTCTTGTCCCAATCTTGCGCGTTATCGGTGAAAGGTAAGTGGCAAAAGAAAGAAGACAAACAAGACAAAAAACTTTACCATGAGTCAATGGCCTGTAAATTCTAGGCAAATCTTTGTACAGTCTTTGATGCCCGAATGGGATGATCAAATTTTGTTCGCCGTTTTTCATACAGACCACATCTTTTTGCGTGGGTCTGAGCTAGCCTGATGTTAGTTAATAGTCTAATTCAATACATCACCAACTTTTTTCACATATCCATCTCATTTTGGGTGATATCGAGGTACAATCTGGTCCAAAGACGTTATCACACCGGGGAGAACCAATGACGCACTTGGAATTGAACTGCCTTTAACGCACTTGGTCCGCAGTTGCATGTGACATGTAACCAAGGCCTTTGTCAGATTGTGATCCAGATTACGGGCTATGATAAGTACATTTACCCTAAATATAACATATGTTCCAAATTAATTTGAGTTGAGTTTCACGCAAATTTTTTGTTTAACTGTGCAAGCCGCAAACCAGCCGCGGATGCCGTCGGGTCCAGGGAAACCACCGGCATGTTGCAGCGGTACAAGCCCAATTGATCAGTCGTGCCCTCGTGACGAGGCAGAGCCACGCAAGTTTAATGGTCTTAGCCGTGTTCTAATCCGTCCCGCCCACTCTCCGTGCCATGCAGCTGCCTGCCGCCATAGCCGCCGTTTACGCACAGCACTGTTGTCATTGCGTAACTGGGCCTTTGTTGAAACCCCATCAACTTTGTAAATGGCCTCCGTACTTCCTTTGTTGGGCTGCCACCACATTCCCGTGTTGCCTTTGCTGGTGCTGGACCATACTGGGAATATGCTTGACTACAGTACGTGCAAAGTAAAGTCAGGTGAAGGCGCGGGATCGTGCAGGACAGCGAGTCGAGCCAACCAGAATATATTAGCTAGTCGATGGGGGGGGGGAACAAGTGACTAGAGTACGTCGAAAGTGTGGAATGATATATATAAGGTAGGTGGCGAGGCAACGGATAGGGGTAAGGAAACAGCAACCGGAAGAAATAGCAAAAGAAAATAAGCGGAAGAAATAGCGTACAGATCAATCCTACAACACAAAGGCGCAGAATTCCGAAACACTGTAATAAGCAAATGCGGGCATAGTCAGTTCCACCTGGCCTGCGTCTTCTCACATTCACCCGCTTATACAAGTTGTGCATACGTGATTAACAATGCTTCGACAAATGCCCAGGGTGTAATTTGCCCTTTACTTGGGAAGTCGAGACAATTTACCTGCAAAAACACAAAGTTTCTTGTTAACATTATTTCATTCTGCGATCCACAGCGATTAGCCATGTTACTATCCATGTATTATTTACTTTATGAGTAGACTCAATGTGAGTGGGAATTCATTTGTTTTTGTGCGAGAAGGGTAGTACAGAGATGTGGTAGGACCACCACTTAACCCAGGCGTACTATGCAGAGTAATGAGTTGAGAGTGATTCGGGCAACAGCTGCGCAAACACTGACCACCTTTCGTGCTTTCTCTAGACCGGGCTTCTCCGTTCCATCATACGGGGTCGACGATGCCGATGCCGATAAGGGAAGCAGAGCCAGGGGATGTCAAGTCATGCACACAATGGCTATAGTAATAGATGGATGGGTGTAATACGTGCAGAAAAGTGTAACCATAGGTAGGCGTAACAAGACGAGCGAGCGATACATTGCTTCGTTAGCGGTCGAGCTGTTCGGCGCGACGCACAACTGCAGGCAGGGCAAATGCATATCATCATCGCACACCCTCGTCCTACCCCGCACGCCTACCCCACACCTACTATCACTATCAGCAGCGGCAGCGGCACACCTTTCACCGCATTTATCCTCGCATTTATGAAGATACAAAATTTGTGCACGCATGCCGATTCCGATACCCATCCGTGCAAATGAGCCCCAGCACACGGGCGAACATCCATCCATTTTATTAATGCAA
>JARJCV010000847.1:0-10494 GCA_029281435.1 Mycena haematopus
TTTCAACAACAAAGAGCATTTATCTGAGCAAGGTAGCTCGGACGAGTGGCCGATATCTCGGAATGATGAAGAGAGTCAAATCTATTTTGTATTTGTCGGAGGATGAATATTCGCCGAAGGTTTTGTGTGTGTTTGGCGGGGGCCGGGACAGTGGTGAATGTGGTGGAAGAAAGAGAAAGGCTGTGAGAGACGTAGGCGCGGAACAATTTGGACGGGAGGCGGGCAGTACGAGGGAGAGGAGGTGCAGGTGCGGAGTTGTCGGGCGGGCGGCAGGGCTGGGGAAGTATATTCCTACACAGCGAGACGGAGGACTCACCTTCACATGGTCTTGGCTGGATGCTTCCTTCTGCCGCCGTCGCCTTCTGCGATAGCAAGTAACTACACCAGGGGCAGCGCAAGCGTCGAGTGTCGGGAGTCGGCGGCGTTAGGCCGAGTTTGGCGTAGTAGCCGGGCATTGGGCGGGACATTGGGCGGGAAGGCATTGTGCGGAAGGGCATTGGGCGGGAAGGGCCGTGGGCGTGGTGGTGGTAAGAAGGAGAAGGACTTGCGTGACGACTCACGTGGCTCTGCGGCAAGCTGTCGGCAGGTTGCTGAAGATGCCGACCTGCCGAAGAAACTTCCCAAATCGGGTGATTACGTTTGAGGAGAAGTGCGACAGCGGGAAAAGCCGACTCGGGTGAGAACGGGGCAATAGCTCAGGCCTACGCGACCGCCGACCCAGACGCAGCAGGAATTTGAAACCCAAGGGCACGAAGTGACCCGCGTGCCGATCAGCCAATCCTATTGGCTGATCGGAACACGGAATTCGAGATATCTGGTCTTTCCAGGAAAGTTTCCTCGCTTCCTTGCCTCCCACTTGGGCCGGCTCGTGCCTCGCCTTGCCTTAAGCTCACAAGACACTTATTTATCACGAATAAACATCTAAAGCAACGCAGCGACCTCGGCCTAAACCCGAGCTCATCCTACCGTCCCGCGTATTCTTTAACACGCTCTCTCCGCTTCTCCCAGTGTAATTGTTTTCCCGCATCCAGCGCTCGACCGTATACGTCCCCGGATGGACGCTCCGGATCCAGTCCATATCCTTGTCGACAATATCGTCTCTCAACACGCGCATAAACGCCGCAAAGTTCTCGCGTATCGTTTTCGACCCGTCGCCCCGCTTCTTATCGCTTGCAACAGGCGCATCGTGCTTGTCGGGCTCGAAGATATTTAAGAACTCGTCCACGGTGAGCCGCTTGTACACCCGCAGGCTTTCCAGTGACCTTGGTATAGGTCTTGGCAAGGTCGTCCCAGCGTACGCGCTCGGAGATGACGTTGAGCTCCTTGCCCGACGTCTCGGCCCTGTGGTCGAACGTATAGCGCGCCCACCACCGGAGGTCCTTCAGAGCGATCATTCGGACGCGCGCGTCGCGAACGGGGAGGCGAAGACGACCGTCCCGTCTTTGCGAACGTTGAATGGACTGAAGAGACCCTGTCAGTACTTTCCGTGAGTCTCCGTCCGGTGCGAATTTTAATGTTACGAACACCCTTGAGCATTCCATGTATGGGCCGGTCGTGACCTGGCTCCAGGTGAGTCCATCGTCGAGCTCCGACGGCTGCACGCTCAACCATTCCCCAACCCGACCCTTCGCATTTATGTGGTCAGCCGCATAATCCGGGTTGTATCCCCCACTCTGCACTGGGTTCGTAAACTCATTCTGCCCACGGATTAGGATCACGCCTTGAGCACGTATCGCAAAATTACTCCAAAACATAGTGCCGCAGAGACGGCACACGCTTCGCAACCTCGTAAATGCGCATCCCGGCGTACTGGTTTGTAATCAGTGCATTGCTCCGCAGGCATTGTGTACACTCACAATCTCCTCCATCTCATCCAACAGTGAAGCCATCGGTATTCACCCACGCGCCGTACGCATCTTCGAGCGCACGCGCCACAGACGCATAGTCCGTGAACGAGCCTTTGATGCACTCGACCCCGCGCTTTGCCAGCGCCTGCGCAGTTGACTGCTAGGGTCCCGTGTGGAGTGCGCGGACGGTGTACGGAGATGGCTTTCCACTGGCGTCGGGAGCAAGGAGGCGTCGATGACGGCTTGACCCTGGGCACCGGTGGCACCGATGACGAGGATGAGCTTCGATTGCGATTGTGAGGTCATGGGATTGAATTCGGTTGTGAGAAGGGGGCAGTGTGGTTGGTATTTTGTGCGTCGCTCTTTATCCTTTCCCCCTTATCATTCAGCTTTTCCTTTGGACAGGCGATGAGTGAGCGTCCCGCAGACGTCCCCGAGCCTATCTGAACTTTGAATAGGTCATCAGCTTCGGGGACGTTCAACTAAGCCCGAGGCGGTCTTCCTCCCGATATTTTTAGACATGAGGCGATATTGGTCGGAATTTTCCGTCAACGCACTTGAAGTGCTTTCGACGATGGCTTTTGTATAATAATCCCCTCCTCATTTGATGGTCCGTAAGAGACATCAATTTTTTTCTGATTCAAACATCTAAAGCAATGCAGCAACCTGTGGTTTGAACCCGAAATCCATCTTCCCATCCAACCTATTCTTCAAAATACTCTGTGATCTCCCGGTGTACTCATCTCCCGCATCCACCGCTCCAGCGTATATGTTCCCGGATGAAACACTTCTCACCCACTCCATATCCTTGTCAATAATATCGTCTCTCAACACACGATAAAAACGCGCCAAAGTTTTGGCGCATCGTCTTCGACCCATCGCCCCCGCTTCTTCTCGGTCGCAATGGGTTCCTCAAGCCTCTCCTCGTCGAAGATACCGAGGAACTCGTCTACACTGAGGCGCTTGTACACGGCGGGCTTGCCCGTGACCTCGGTGAATGTCTTGACGAGTCGTCCCAGTGCACCACTCCGAGGCAATGTTGAGCTCGCGCCCGGAAGTTTCGGCGCGGTGGTCGAAGGTGTAGCGCGCCCACCAGCCGAGGTCCTCGAGAGCGATTAGGGGACGTGTGCATCCCCGAATGGGACTGCGAAGACAACTGTGCCGTCCTCCCGCACGTTTGAGGATTGAAAATACCCTGTGATTGCCTCGCGTAAGTCTCGAGCTCAGCAACGAATTTTACATATGTAAACTCACACCTTTGGCCATGTACGGCCCTGTAGTGACCTGGCTCCAGGTTATTCCATCATCGAGCACCGACGGTTGGACGCTCAACCATTCTCCAACTCGGCCCTTCGCATTCATGTGGTCAGCCGCATAATCCGGGTTGAATCCCCCACTCTGCAGTGTGTTCGTAAATTTATTCTACCCGCCGATTCGGATCGCACCTTGAGCACGTATCGCAGGTTACTCCAAACATAGTGGCGGAGGGACGGCACCCGCTTCGCAACCTCGTAAATGCGCATCCCGGCGTACTGGTTTGTAATCAGTGCATTGCTCCGCAGGCATTGTGTACACTCACAATCTCCTCCATCTCTCCAACAGTGAACCCATCCGTGTTCACCCACGCGCCGTACGCACCTTCGAGCGCACGCGCCACAGACGCGTAGTCCGTGAAAGATCCCTTGACGCACTCGACCCCTCGCTTAGCCAGCGCCTGCGCAGATGGACTGCTAGGGTCCCGTGTGAGTGCGCGGACGGTGTACGGAGACGGCAGGCCATTGGCGTCGGGCGCAAGGAGCGCGTCGACGACGGCTTGCCCCTGTGCACCAGTGGCACCGACGACGAGGATGAGTTTCGATTGCGATTGTGAAGACATAGGTTTCGAATTTGGTTATGAGAAAGAAACTAAGTGTTGTGCATTGTTCGTCGCTCTTTTATCCTTTTCTCTCATCAGTCAGCTCTCCCTCTTGGATTTACGATGACGAGCCTCCCGCAGACGTCGCCGAGTCCATCCATTCTAAGAACTTCGAATTTGTCAGCTACCTCGGTGATGTTGAAACTATGCCCGAGGCCATTGGAACTCCGGCAACTCCGCTCTTGGCCATCATTTGCCTTGTGCCTCGCCCATACACTCATTGGTCCGGGCTGGAGGTAAATCCCGTCGGGCATACATGTTATTCTCCTGCGTCTGTTTTACGACGTTGAGAGAGTAGGATTTTAGTCCGTGCTTGAAATGCGTCCCATTGGAGCCTGGAAGGTGAAATAGTCAGCGCGCAATGAAGCCGATATCTTTCCTGGACCTGTCGGAATGCGGATTATTCCCGAAGTCGAAGGTAGCTACTTATGCCCTGACCGAGCTCAAGAACTCCAGCGCTTTCCGAAGGATGGGGAGGGCGGAATTCTCGGAGAAGGTAGGCGTCTAGATCAGGCTACTGAATAGATCAATTATATCGTGCATTCCCGGTCCTGAGCCGCAATACAAAATACGGGCAAAAGCATATGGAATTCAAAACGTCGATCCTACAAGTACATTCACTGAAATCCCTGCAGAGTTCCTATCCGCATCTCAACAACGCATCACCGGAGTTATTTCAAAGCCCCATGGCCACGAGCTTATCTTTCGCCCTCTGAGTGACATTCTCCCTCTTGCGAGTCCACCCCGCCAGTGAAGCCGATGCAACGGTCTCGACAGTGACCGAGCCGGGACCTTCTGGCAAGCGAGCACTCCTGGTGAAGTACTCTTCCGCCATAATGTTAACAGAAGTAACTTTAGTGGTAAGGGGGGTGTAGTCGCCCCACGGGCCAATGTTCCACTCCTGGCCCACGCGTCATTAATGAAGGTGATGTTGTCGCGGAAATCGAAGCGCTTCTGGTAGAAGATAAGCTCCGAGCGGGGTGGGACGTTGACAGTGATGGTGGTGGTCATGCTCGAGGTCGGACTTGAAAGTACGAGTGCTATGGTCGACTCCAATGGACATGCCCTGGTAGGACGCCCCAAGACTGAAGCCGTTGGTGACCTCGCTGCCCTGGGTGATGGTGAGTCCGGTCGTGTAGGAGTACTGGTACTGCTGCGTCGCATCGGTGTCGTTTTTCCAAGCAATGAGCTGAATCCATTGGATCCTCTCGAGGTAGCGGTTGATGATGGCGAACATGGCCTCGTCGCCGGGCCTGTTGTAGATCGTCTCCCGGCCGGCGAAGGTGCGTGCAGTTCCGGTGGGGTTGTATACGCGGTAGCTGTACAGATCGCGAGGTGCCGTGGCAGATTTGGCGAACAGAAGGGTATCATCGACTTTCTCCTCCACTGGAGTGTATTTCACGCCGGGGTCGCTAACAAGAGCATTCTGTGCAGGAAGAGTCAGACCCAGTAATAATATCGGGAGCCACCCACTCACCGCAACGGATGGCTGAGAAGACATGTTTTACAAGCTTGTACCAGATGGGCTGTCGGTAGCTGAAGTATTGGAGTTCTGCACAGCTGGATTTATAGAAATCCAGTCCACTGCCGACTCTCCATTCGTGCAATGACTATTAATGGCGCTTGAACTTGGCTTTAACCATACTTTGGCATACGATTTCTTCGACCTTCGTCGAACCAAGCGTCCTTTCATTTCGTCTGTCTAAGCTAAACAGAGATGTCGTTTTCATATCGTAAATGAACCTACAGGTGTGAGAGCGATTCCTACCCCGCGTAGATGACAGTACCCCATTTCTGCGGAAGCTTCTACACCCTAGATCCGTCGTACTGGGCTATACTTTCACGATGGTTTCAATCCATGGCACGGAAATCAGCACGCCAGTATCAACGACGATGCGACTTATGGTGTTAGTTTCAACATAACCTCACTAAGTATTCTATCCAAATTTGATACATCCTCCTATTCAGTGATGTCAAGACGCTGCATGGAGAGATTAACAGCAAAATCGCGTCGTGAATTTCCTGTGGGAGCTGACTAGTACATAATTCGTGCGCCTGGACAAAATTATGCAACTGCATCATCATTCTAGCGATCACAAGGCTGAGAATACAGTAATAGATGGGATGCGTGATCATCAGAAGGAAGGATGTAAAGCGAATATGTATGATAATGTATCGTCATCCTCTCCATGAATTAGGTTGTCCATCCGGCCTTTTCAATCTCCGGAAACTCCTAAATCAGTTCAACTGTTTTTAAGTAATGCGGTGTTCCTCGATGGGTTTCGATGCGAATTGTCTCGGTCATTATGAAAGACAGAAAAATGAGAGGAGAAGGATTTTATGGACCCCTGGCTATCGTTTGAGATGTTTAAGCTGTTGCGCGAGCCGTCAGTCATTAACCCCAGTTAGTAACCGGGTTACCCGTTTAAGCCGTCAAGTCGTGCGGCTCCGCTAAGCTTACGGAAAAGATTGTGTTACTTAGTCTTGACCTTTTGCGCGCATATATTACCAAAAGAACTACAAGAGTTGTAGATGGCTAGAGTTGATTGTCATCTCATACATAGGTGCGAAATCCCCCCTGACGGCGAGGACGCTCACGTGAAACAACTCGGCAAACTTGTTCAACTCCGGTCCGCTAGATGCCCACCACTCACGTTCTATAATCGCGCCACCATTCACATGGAACATCTGTGCGTGCCTTCCTAATGCATGCTCGTTTTTCTCCCATCCACCGTTCCATCGCCCTTTATTCTGGGTTGACTATTTGAGAACCGGTGTGCAATGTTTCTTCAACAACGCCGATCAGCCGTTCAACATCCTCTCAAAAGGAACGTACTTTTCACTGTCTACTCCTCCCATCATCTCTCAGCGGAAGAAAGAGGTTGCCATCGATTCGGATCCGGAACGGAGATGCTACGCACGGTTCGTTGAATAGTCGCTATTGATCACTCTTCTGAGTATCGGTCGCATCGCAAAACTCTCAATCCATCGTGCGCAATGAAACGGGTGGACGAGTCATTGGTGGATTTGAATGTAGAAGCTAGAAAGCAGCGAAAGCATCTTAAATATTAGTAACTACACGCAGAGTCCATAAACCCACGTACGTAGTACAAGCACACTTGGAACGAATGGGCTGACACGACGCCGTAGTCGGCCCAACATTGGAGAAATGATAATCTAAGAATAAGAATCTGGTTCAGCTGATCGAGAACTCGTATAAGAATTACGAAAGTACCACTGACGACCAACAACGGCCAAGTCCTTAACCGCTAAGGCGCCTTCACCAAGCCCCACGAGGGCGCTTTCGGTGGTGGTCTTGTGCCCATGTCATGTAAGGCGAGTTCGCAATGCCGCAAGAGAAACCTCGCACGCGGCGGCCAAATGGTCTGTAAGAAAGAAGAGCACGATCAACAAGCAAACGACTACCCGTGGACATCACAGACGAAAAAAAGATGGACAAGTGATGAGGAAGCAGGTTGGCGTCGGCGGTGCGCTGGAGGATCGCCTGCAGTGGCGCAGAACTTGTATTTGATTCCGTATTCCTGGGGGCAAACATCCTATGAAGTTTGAAGTTTGACACTGCGGGATGAACGATGCTGCGCCACACGATGGTTGTGCGGCGAATACTGAGGCGAATGTGGGATAGTTCCATGAATGTCATCTGGTGTCAAAGTCGGCCATGCGGGCATAGAGAAGTGAAGGCGGTCGAAAATTCACGGGCCGGGCTGAGTCTCATGTCTGTATGCAATGAGCTGAAGGTATGGAAGTTATAATCAGACGGTATGGTTTCCAACCACAAGAAGTATGCTAGCTCGTCCCCATAGAACGACCGCACTTCGCGTGATTTGGACGTTCACTTGAGCTGCAAATCGGTTTCCTGCAGAGAAAGCGATTCAGGGTAGGATAACCCCAAGATTGAGACTCCGTAGCATCTTGGTGGAACTAATCAGACGCAAGGATGTGGTATAGTAGGGTTTCAACTCACCATTTCGCGCCGTCGACAGACGATAACGAATCACGTCTTTTACATTCGGTCGGGTGCCACAGAAAAATGACTGTCGCGTGAAGGCCCAGCAGTTGAGAGCGAAGTTGCAGTAGAACGGGAAGATGAGATGACCTATAAAGACAGAGCTCCCGGTCACAGCCCAAGAGACGCGTTCCATAACTCATTCATGACTGGGAGCAAGGTGTAGGCAAGGTGGCGGCGACCTGGCTGCCAAGCATTGCCACGGCATGATGGTATCATGACACCTAATCATCCCACACCCGGATCTAATCGATACCTCCGGACTAGTCTCTGTGACAGAACCGATATATTGATGACGAACAAGTAGGTATCAATATATGGTCTGTTAGTAAACACGACCATCTGTTGGCAGGCCATCAAATTACGTAAAAGGAACGAACGGTCTTGTTCTCGGACGCTTCTGGGTCGATAATTCTACAAATATTTGAGTGCATAGAAGGTATGCCAATGAAGAAACCCTTCCTTCAACCTAAGCGATTGGGGTAGCCGTTGCGATGATATTGGATAGGTTTGGAACGCCGATCAGCTAAGCATTGTTATGGCTCGATCATGAATTGAAGGATTGGCTACCTTAAACACTTACCTCTCACTGGCAGATATTATCCATTCCACTTCATGAACCTCACAAATATTTTCACATATATCCATGTCGCGTTCTTTGCAGTACGAACGAACGAAGGCTCATGACACAGCCACTATTTTACGTAATTTGACGGGCTGCCAACAAGAGCCCGTGTGTTACTATCGGACTACCTCCGGACCGGACCGGGCTGTTGTTGAAGCCTTGAAGCTTGAGGTTGAAAGTTGGTTGAAAGTTCAAAGACTGAAACAAAATGCGTAAAACCCAATTGGACAGGAAAATTCTCACGTCTAGTGAAAAGCTCCCATCTTTGTATTATTAAAATTGTAATGGGTCGTGCCCTATGTTTCAAAATTCAAACGCCCCCGGGGTGGAGTTTTGAAGTTCAACGAAGTTTTCGAGTATATGAGGCTCCCCCTGCAAAGCAACTTCAAGTCCACGAGATGCGAGTTAGGACGCGTTGATAAATATGTCTAAAATGCCACTCCATATGCCCATCTCTCGTGCCAGTATTTCCAAAATCCCAGGCTGTGGCTGTGATCCTTACCGGACGGGGTAATGTCGATGGTCAATAAGCCAGACAAGTAAATACGTTAGGGTGTCCACCATGCAATGCATTTCTGGTAAACGCGAACCTGTACAATACTGTGTTCAACCTAAGAAAAAAATCTCATCCTCACCCTTCGCGGATGTGAAACTGTCAACCCAGGAGGATGCACGAAGCTATTTCATTTCATAAGACCGTGTTGTTAACGGGTGAGTCCGGAGCAAGCCGGCACGCAGATGAGCGAGCCCGTACGCTAGCGTCGCGTACGGGCGAAGCGACGGAGGAATTATATATTTGCGTGCTCGCTCACTACGCTCTTCGTTCTGCCCCCATCCACGGTCGAACGAAGAGCTGACTTAGTTGTGTAGCACCCCGCGCACCGACGGGACCCGACGCACATCCAGCGTCTTCTGCATCCTCCATTCCCACACTCGTTCTCCTCTGCGCATCACCCCCCAACCTTTAACACGTGTATATACCTGGCTTGAATCGTTGGTTAGCCAAGATCAATTCAGGCGGAATCCAAGACAAATAATAATAATAATTAATCATTGAAAACCAAACGACTGCTCAATAACTGCGCAGGATCAAAAGCTCTACATTTGAGGTAAATTTCAGGACGTCTTGCTTACAGTCGTACACCCGCCCCTGGCCCGGACGCGGGACCGGCTAGACCACGGCATTATCGCCCTTTATTGGATCGCATAAATGCTGGAGGAATTGGGGTCAACATAGGTTACATAAATATTGAACTGAGGAGACGACTCACATTTCTCGTCTCTGCGTGTCGCAAGTCGCGCTGTGTGCGGCAGTCCCAGCCGTACCTAAATATAATGGCCGTGAGTGGAGACCCATCGAAGGGAAAAATTCCGCGGAAACGCACCAGCAATTCTCAGGCGGCATCCATCCGTCTGCGAGAACATCAGTTCACATGTGGGCAGTACTTGACCCATAATCAAACAAACAAACTTACTCTTGACTCGTTCTTCCAACAGCCACCTCCACAGATGCTCCTGCACAAACTTGCGCAGACAGTAGAAACAATACGAGTTCGCCTTCTCCCACCCGTCGAACTTGTCCGTCCGGTAAAGCATGAACAGATCTGCAATGAATGGTCCGACTGATTCAGGATCTGCGTGGAACTGAGCGGTCGCGATGTTCAAGGCCTGCACGAGAGTGGGGTTAAACCGGAGGTGAGGTTTAAGGTTGCCGGCGAGTCCTCCATGGCTGAGGAAGCGGAACCAGTCTGCAGGTGGCGTGTCATCAAATTGAGAATAAATAATCGGGAGAGGAGGACTGGACGGACTGGCTTCGGTGTAGAGGTTGAGCCCGCCCGGGGCGGCACATTGCGAGCCTGTGAATGCAAATGCAGGTTGAATGAAATGTTGAAGATCGATGGTTTGTACGCACAAATATCATTGGCGCCGTTAACTGAATCCAAAAATCCACTTCGACGACGGTTCTTCCTCCCCCTCCTCCTCCTCGTCGGCTTTCGGCAGGGTGAGATTGCGTGCGATCCAGATATTATTTAGGGGCACGGAAAGATAGCCGTCGTAGAGAGGGACGAATCGTTTCAAT
>JARJCV010000848.1:0-10492 GCA_029281435.1 Mycena haematopus
TGTCTATAACCCTTGTTGAGTGTGGGGACATCCATGCCTGAGGGAATAGGGAGGGTATAGGCACAAAACATTACAATGTGTTGCAGAACATGCCACGGTGCTGGCCGATGAGGGTCAAGCAAATGTATATTTGGGGTATTTTTGAGATTAGCTGTCGTACAAAGGACTTGGGTGCAATTCCGTGCTGAAGAATCAGGGTGTGGCACCTCAGGCTACCCTATGTTGGGCCCACTTAGGCCTATCTCCCCCACTGAGTTAACTGGCCTAAAGGGGGTCCCAGCTGGCAGGGTGTCCCACCGGGTGTGGTCTGTCCCATATTGGTGGGACATCCCACCGGTGGTCCACCCCACGTCTGTGGGACACCCCACGTGTGGGACATCCCGCCCGCCGCAGGCGGGCCCGAAAAATTTGAGGGATGTCCCACTGACCCCCTTAGGTGTTAGGACCCCTGATATCGCCTGCGCCGAAAAATGCTTTTCTGGGCTCATTTCTGCACCGATTTGCTTGATCCCAGGTGATTCTGAAAGCCCTAGCTCAGGGCTTTCTTGTGGTGCCTATCACGTGTAAATTGGGTGCTATTCACATTTCACTTCTAGCGGCTGGCCGCGGGGCAGCGCACCAGCTTGCTTGTACCCACCTTTCAATCCGCCTGCATTCGCCTTTGAATCCGCCGGCATTCACACTCGCCTTTCAATCCTCCAGCATTCACTCGCCTTTCAATCCGCCAGCATTTGCCTTTCAATCCGCCAGCATTCACTCGCCTTTGAATCTGCCTGCATTCGCCTTTCAATCCGCCGCCGGCATGCACTCGCCTTTCAATCCGCCTGCATTCGCCTTTCAATCCGCCCGCATTCGCCTTTCAATCCGCTGGCATGCACTCGCCTTTCAATCCGCCCGCATTCGCCTTTCAATCCGCCGGCATGCACTCGCCTTTCAATCCACTGGCATTCACTCGCCTTTTAAACTGCCGGCATTCACTTTTGAATCAGCTAGCAAGTCTGAATGGGAAGTCCCATCATGGTGGAATATTCCACTGACTTCACTCGTGGGATGTCCCATCCAGCGTGGGACGTCCCCCTCATGATGGGATATCCCATCCCACACCCATGGGACATCCCATTTATTTTTATGTCAAGGTGGGATGTCCCACCTTATTTATATTTCAAGATGGGATGTCCCACCATATTATTATTTTACTATGGGACATCCCACCTTATTTTTATTTCGCTATGGGATGTCCCATCTTTTTTTATCTCAAGATGGGATGTCCCACCTATTTTATTTATTTCCAGTGGGAAGTCCCACTATTTTCTATTTAATAATGGGATGTCCCACTTTATTTTTATTCCAAAGTGGGACGTCCCATCTATTTCTTATCAGTCTGTGGGACGTCCCACAATTTTCTTATCAGTCTGTGGGATGTCCCACAATTTTCTTTTTTTCTACTAAGTCCGTTGAATTCATGAGGCGTCTATTCAAGCGCCGTCATGGACTCCAAGCATAAGCAAGTCCATTAGCGCTGATGAGGCGCCTGTTATTCCCGTGCCTTTGATAGGCGCCTAATAAAGCGCCGTTATTCCCGTACCTTTGATAGGCGCCTAATAAAGCGCCGTTATTCCCGTGCTTTTGATAGGCGCCTAATGAAGCGCCGTTGTTCCCGTGCTTTTGACAGGCCTAATGAAGCGCTGCTTCCTCAGCGCTCGTGGGGGTTCAATCCGAGATTAGCAATATAGTACATTTTATACAAGTAGAT
The DNA here is from genome assembly GCA_029281435.1 of Mycena haematopus. Lineage (NCBI taxonomy): Eukaryota > Fungi > Basidiomycota > Agaricomycetes > Agaricales > Mycenaceae > Mycena > Mycena haematopus. The sequence goes on from JARJCV010000848.1 coordinate 1,754, forward strand.
TTCATTAGCGGAGTCCCTATAATTCGTACTACCTTACCCCGAGTCCTTTCTTAATGAATCTAACCATGATAATCAGAGAGTCGCCATCCACTCGAGGCCAAGACCCACCTCAAGACCCGTGCCCGCACCTCAAGACTATTGTAACAAGCTTCAAAACATATGCATAATCAATGCACCTGGCTCGCTGGTGACGGCCAGTAATCCGTTAGAGTCTCTTAACCAAGCCGTCCTTGGTTTCGATTCTGGCCAGGTGCAGTATAAATTCGACTACATTTGGTCGTTTTTTTTCCCCTTAATTCTTTGTTTTTATTGCACTCTTAATGCAAGCGCGGTCATTGCTTGGATCCTCCTCCCCCCCCCGCACATATGCTCAAATGTCGACTACCCATATACTCTGATGTCCAGAAACTCGCACATAATTCATCCCATTTGTTTACAGAAGAATGGTTACAGCGTGTCCTAAGGAGAATCCCCGACATCCAGGCAAATGACGGCAGCCGGCGTAGGAAAAAAACAGCAAGCAAAACTACATAGAACTACATATGCTATTCAATCCCCACGAAGTGAATGCAAGACGTTGTAGAACTGCGACGTCGACAACGCCGGTGCAAGGGTCGGCCGAACCAATGCCAAATTCTTCTCGGCATCTTGCTGCAGACTCTTCAAGTCCTCGGCCAACAATCGAGCTGCAGCAGTACAGAGTATTAGAACAAATTGAACACCAACAAAAAGCATACAAACTTACTTTTGCAATAGTGGCGACGGCACTTGGCACTGTCAGGGTACTGGCTGTACCGATTCGCAATCCGGAATGTCAACTCCGTAGGCCGGAGTGTCTCGGCGACGTCACACATGTATTTGCCAGCGTACGTCGCGACGAGCGCGCGCACTGTGGACCCACATTAGCTATCGGCACTGAGGGGAGGGCACAGTGGACGTACTCTCGGCGTCCAATTCCTGGCGGCGCGGGTCGTATGACGGGTAGGGGTTGGCGAACCTGACCTCGAAGCTTTCTTGGCCGACCAGGCGCTCCAGCTCGCCCTCCCTGCCTGCGCAGTTCTCTTGCAGTTTGTTGTACCGTTCCAAAATGCGGCAACACCCGTTGAGCTCCGCGGTCCGACCGTCATCCCGCCGGTACGGCTGTCTGAAGTCGACCAGGAAGTCGTACGCGGCCTTGAGGTACGCCTCCAGGGGTCCGGGGTTTTCAATAGGGCAGCCCTGGGTGTCTGTGTAACATGCAACGTCAGAACTGCAGCACCCAGACAGCATTTAAACCGAAGACTTACCCGCGACGTCCCAGAGCCCGTCCAAGGTCGCCTCTCTTTGCCGTTTCTTGATAACGTACGCATGGGCCTTAGAGTCTTCGATATAGTGACCGAACGCAGTCTCGTATTCGTCGCCTTGGACGCTGTGAGTGGAATTCACAGGCAATCATTGTGGGGACTTACGCAAATGGGTGTACTTCGAAACCTTCGCCTTGTCTCCGGGGTCGGCCGCTGAAAAGAAAACCCCGTTAGATCGAGATTCCGAATAACCACGCAAGAACTTACCAGCCGCGAGTTGGGCAGCAGTGACAGCCTTGTTCAGGTCCCGCCGCCTAGCCTCGTCCTCCATGATTCGTGCGCGGTGTTGGGCCAACTCCATTGGAGTACTGGGCGGTGAGTAGACCCGTTCCGGGAGTTCCGGTGAAGAGAGGCGAGGGAAGGGGAAGGGGCCGTCGGTATAAAAGCATTTTTCAGTGTAAATTATTTGGTAGAGGTTTCATGTATGAGCTTGAGGACGAAGAGCAGTTTGAGCATCAAGGTTGAAGACGAACACCAGGTTGAACTTGCAGAACGAAGGGTTTTAAGGGGTTGAATAGTTAGGTGTGAGGTGCAGACCAGTGGACGAGGCTGTGTATGTCAAGTCACAAGGTTGCAGATTGAGGTTGAGGACGAGACATGTGACATTGAAGACGAGACATTTGACTTTGAGGACGAGCCCTTTGTCATTGAGAGTTGAGAACGAGATCTCTGATATTTTTGGTATTTGATCATGGTATGACTATTATAAAACACAATAATACTGTAATGATCAAGAATTAAGCAATGATGAACCATGGTAAGCCATCATCAGACCAGATCTAAACTCTGTTATTTTAGCCAATCACCGCAATTCTTTCCATCAAGCCATCATCTATTACAATTGAAGGATCAATTCATGATCAACCTTTGATGTGGCATCATGAACTGTGATCTGACTCTGATCGTCCTTGATATCTCATTATCAATGTAATCTGATAGCTGTTTTGCAAAAAAATGTTTATATAATAAATTCGGAAAATATGATGGCTGCCGATATCGGGCTGTTTTTGATGGTCTGAGCTATCTTGCATACTGTTTTGGAATTGGTATATGCATTTTTTGAATTGAAAACTACCGGCTTCACAAAGGTATTTTGGGTTTTGCAGACCAACCAAGCTGCCAATTGAAAAATGGTATATACAAGTCTTGGAGCCCTCAATGAGCTCTACAACATGGAAGACAGTTTCCTTTGGGACACTAACGTCTTTGTCTAAAAAAGGAAATTTTCGCGTTTTTTGCTCAATACTTGACTGTTTCAGATGTTCTAACTTTGCAGAAATAATGCTCTATCTGTCTTCAATGGAATCAGAACATCCTACAACACATCCACTAATACTCTTGTCTAAAAAAGGGAATTTCATCGAAATCCCAGTATCTCACTCAGTATTTGCCTGTTTTGAATGTTTTAACTTCACAGAGCTATCTTCTTATATAAGAGAATCAGCATACTGTACAACCTAATATCCTGCCTCCTGCAGTGTTATGAGCTAATGAACTGTCTGTACTGTTGATTTCTCATCAAAACACAATATCTTGGAGGCTATATTTGTTTTGCAGCAGCTTCTTAGTTACTGAGACTATGAGGATGCTTCATATTTGATTTGAACAGGTTTCCGGAGGAATAGACATAATATTTGGAGTAGATCACAAAATCCAAACTATACTTGATCTCTTGTCTTAGGATGACCTATGATATTTCAAAATTGAAGATTGAACATATATAAGGCATATAACAGACATCCAAACCACATCTGTATTGCTCTGGGGATGTGCCACCATGTATTCCTTGCTTTGGTTCGAACATATTGAGAGCCAAAATTCTCATATATTGCTTGACGAGTCTTTGGCAATTTTTCTACACACCTGTGTTACTGGGGTGGCCATAGACCATGTTGCTGAGTGATTCCACATATACAACAATCTCGGAGTAAGCTTACCTTCTGTCAGGTCCTGTGCCGGGACTGATCAGATCAATACCAAGATCCTCTCAAGGCTCAGCTCCTCAGAATCTGTCTTGCAATTCCACACTATCCTATTGGACTTTATTGTTCAAGGTCGTCCTTATTGTTCTTGCATCTTCTTGACCTCCGGATGACTCACAATTGGCTTATTGTCTTTATTGTATTTACCGGACTATTCTCGGATTTTGACTTTAGTATAAATACTTAGTATTATATAGTAGTAACCTCAGTTCGAATATCAACTTAGTTGGTTCCCTATTTGCCTTCTGTCTCTTATCTCTGTCTCTTCAGAAATTGGGCCTCAGGCGTATTGATGGGCGCAGCGCACGAGCTGAAGCCAAGCCCGGAAATTAGTCTCGGAACCACTTCGGCCGCTGGATCCAGCGGACCCGGAACACCGCACTTGACACCTTCAATCCACTCTATTACAGTTAAGTGTTATCAAGACACTTCTGAAAGATCCTTGGTATATTTCCGAGCCTGTATGAAATATGTACAACTACCTTTGAAGGATGACCCTCCCTGAGATTCGCTGCAATCCCAAATGGTGGCCATATTTTCAAAATGTGCTGGGTGCGATTGACGGGATCCATATCAATTGCTTTCCATCAGCTGAAGAGATACATACAGCTGGAAATCACAAAGGAGGGGTCACACAAAACTGTTCAGCTGCAGTCTCCTTCAGCATGAAATTTTTATTTTGACCAGAATGCTTTGCCTTGGTTTGCAAAATCCAGCTGGAAGTCCTCCCCACATCTGTACCGCAGAGCTACCAAGATAGATGGTGTTTGCAAGGCTGTCAACAAGATTAACCTCACTCATTTCAGAGGCGGACTCAAGAGTGTGGCAGTGTTATATCCCGTGCCGGGAGTAGGGAGAAGAGCGGAGGTGGAAAGGAGGAAGGAGGAATCTGGGGGGACAAGATATCGGAGGTTCGGAAGTCCGGAGGTTGTACCGGAAGTCAAACGTCAGATGTACCGGATGATTCACGGAATATCGGAAACACTATTACCACAGGTAGGTTAAGGGTAAGTGTGGTCTTCATGGTTGGACGGGACTAGACACAACGATGAGGTGGCAGAGGTCCGGAGGTTTAGTACAGATCTTCCGGACTGCTAAGTTGGAGGTCTAGCATTGCCAAAGGGAGAGACGACTCCGAGGTCGTAAGCGTAAACACGGGAAACAACGTTAATAAACAAACTGAAGTACAGGAAGATACTAGGTACACTTTATAGTAAATACGGAGTAGTCCAATAAAGGTAAGGAAGTAAGGTATAAGACAATAAGAACAATAAAAGACAATAGAGACAATAAGCAAGGAAGGAGAACGTATATGGTATAAAACATAGAAGCTGATGCATGCGGCGGAACATGAGCCAGAGCATCGGAGGTTAGGGCCGAGAGCACGTGATAAGTGCTCCGGCCCAAAAGGATTTGCCAAAGGACAGGATATGGAGCATCACGGATGGACGGGGATTGGTACGGGAGTTGGCGGAGGTACTGATTGGAAATAGGAATTATAGCGGAAGACATACTTGATTGATCCCAACGACTCCAGATAAACTTCCGGAAATCGAAGGGCAGAAGTACCGGAGGTCAGAAGTATGCTTTAGCATTCTGCACGGATATAACAGGCAGCTGCCAGCAACATTTCTTGGTTAACAACATTAAGGAATTGATGCAGAATCTCGTGACACTGTTGTATCATTGATGAGCGCTTTTGTTTCCCCATTCATCACGGAATGTGCCAAACCTCGACCACCCATGTCAGATGTGTTTGTGAAATCAGACCTTATATCAAATTTTTTCCACCCCCACCCAAAAAGAAAAACATCATTAGGTCTGACTACCGGAGACTAGGCTTTACCTTCTCATAGCTTACAAATTCTCAAATCTTTTACAGGCCCGTTAACTTCAAGAAGCTTTACTTAGCTTGAACCTACTTGTGGTATACTGTTCCAATGTCCACCCAGGATCCTGTCAAGTAAGATGTTGGGTCCAATGGCCGAACAGGTTCCAACCGGATGTGGGTTCAGCTTCATGTAAGAAACTATTTACTTACTTTTATATTACTCTTTAGCTACAAAGTACGTAAAATATGCACATAATCCCTTACACCAATTGTGAGTCATCCAGAGGTGAAGTGGAATAAGGACGATCTTGAACAATAAAGTCCAATAAGATGATACATATTTGTAGCGGATCCTAGGCATAGAACCATGGAAGAAATGCATAATTAGAAGAATAGGTGATTAAGAGGTTGAGACAAGAGGCTAAATATCTGGGTTCAAATTTTCCCAAACATATGATCAATGTATCAAAGCTTCCCCGCTTTAGATGTGTGGGTTGGCAAGCCATATCCTAGTTAATACATGAAGTGATACTAGATATGTGTGGTTTAGTGTAGTGGCTATTTAACCATGTTATTATTGTCAAAGTAATTGAGAGGTCCTGGGTTCAATCCCTGCTTTTGCCAACTTTTACTTTCTGCTACTTTCACTCGGCACATGCTCGTTACATGTCACATCACATGTCAGTTACTGTTGGTGTCAAAAATGGTTCGCCAGCGAACCATGCCTTTGAAAAGTATGCACTTCTGGACCTCATTGTGAGCTCAATTCTTGGCCAATTTTCTTGATTTATAGTGTTTCTGAAAGTGTTTTGAAGTGAGCTTCTTCCTGTCATAGTCATATCTTGTATTTGTGAGTTTCATATATGAGTCAATATCAAGCTGTATTTCTACAAAGACGCTTGAACTGTGCTGTTGCACTGATCTCTGGTCAGATTTATCGTCAATGACATCAATCATATTGTGGTTGTAAATCATATTGTATCTGTACATAATTCTGTAATATGCTGTCAGATACCAGAGGCCTTCGGTATACTGATCACCCTCTTTGGTCACATATTTTGACATGTAATATATATGTGTGATTCTCCAGTACTGGATATCATCTCACAAGTAGCTGTTGAAAGCCAATGACATCACAGTAAGAGTATATATCTTGATCTACGCGTATATAAAAGACTTGTCAGTACAATGAATTATTTGTGAATTATATTCAAAGACAAGTTGAATTGAGTTAATGATGTCATGATAGAGTTCGTGATGGCATGAAAGCAGTAAATGATGGCATAGAAGGAATCAATGATGGAGCCGATGACAACGTGAATATCATTGACTGCAATTGATCATGAAAAATCAGAGTTTGATGATGACAGATCAGAGTTTGATGATGGCACTGCTAAACTGGGATATCAGCCATCGTTCTCAACCTGAATGTCAAATCACTGTTCTCAACCTCAATGCAATATCATTTCGTTCTCAGTTGGCAACCTCAACCTTGAAATCAAACCTCAGTCTTGAACCTTAAAATCTATTGAAACCTCAATCTCAAACCTCAACTTCAAGTCCATCAAGCACAAGATCTAGAACCTCAACCTCCTAACTCTCGTTCTTAACCTTATTTCTGAGTCAGATAATTTTCAACGATAAATGCTGTCATATGAAGGTGTAGCCGAAACTTGAGCAGCGTTTGGTCTTCATTACACAGCGAAACTGTCGCGCGGTTTCTTCGCTACTGGGACGGTACAATAGCTCTGTGGGTGAGAATACGAATAAGACCTCCCCTTTGACCGGGCTGTAGAGGCCCCGCACCCAGGTACCTGGTACAACGGACTGGCGTCGCTTCTTGGTTTTGGCAGACGCAGCCGGCGCACTTGTCTGCGCCAATTGTGGGGGCTGGTCGTCCTCGTAGTCCTTGGCCTGTTCCTCGTAAAACGCGGCGATGGCAAGTGCTTCTTCGTGCTCCATCGCTGCGTTGGTCTGTAGGCGAGGGCGCACCGATTCCTCCTGAGGCGTGTCGTCGACAAAATCTGGCAAAAGAGAATTTGGTCAGAGTAATGTCGTGTAGTGAAAAGAGTGCGCATACCGTAGTCTGATCGCGTCTCTTCCTCATCCTCGTCGTCTTCCTGCCCCTCCTCGTCAGAATCCTCCGCCGTCATGTCGAGAAAGATCGACGCTGGCATGGCGTCCCCGTCGTCGTCTCCAGAACCCGGGTCAGCGCTATGGGCGCGGCGTGTGTGGGGCACTCCTTCCTCAGTCTCCTCGTCTTCGTCGGCTGCGTCTTCGGCGTCGGGGTCATCGCGGCGCAATCGTTTTGCTTGAGGGCGATCCTCGACCGTGTCCTCGGCATTGGAATCGCGCGCTCGTTTGGTGCTGCTGGAAGCGGGCGGTGTAGCTGGCTCATCGCGTGAGATGTCCGCCGGTGGGTAGAAGGTCTGCGGGCGGAGGTCATGGGGCGGGTAAGCCTGGGGTGTGGGGTCGGGCAGGAACGAGGGAGTCTGGAGACGGCTAATGTACGCTGTGAACGGCGTTGGGTCTCGCGAGCCCGGTAGAAACAACGGCGTTTGCATACGCCGCTCTGGAGCGGGGGCGCGATCTTCGGGAACTGGGGTTGGGTCGGCAGGCGTGCCAGTGCGCGGTGGGGGGTCGCGTAAGAACAACAAGGAAGGGGTTTTGAAGACGGCTGTAGGCAGTAAACGGTGTGGGTTCGCGCGAGCCCGGCAGAAACAGCGCCGTTGGCATGCGCTCTTGAGTGTTGGCGTGATCCTCGTCTGGAAGTCGCGGAGGCGAAGGCAGCTGCAAGAGCGAAGCAGGTACGCGGTAGGGCCCTGGGGCCAGCAGTCGATCCTCATGTCCAGCCAGGATTGGTCCCATGGGGAAGTCGCGCTCGTCGGCCTGGCGCACCTGCGCCTCGTGGGAGTCGGGGTCGTCCTCGGCGGCGCTGTCGTGCACTGTCACTGTGAGCGGTATGCGCACGTCTACGGCACAAGCTGAACTCACTTTCGGCTTCGTGGTCAACCTCAGCGGTGTCGTCGATGTATTGGTGAGCGCTGTTATGTCGGTCACCGTGGTCAGCGTTGGTATCGTACAAGCCGCAACGACGACGTGTTTTTTTTTCTCTTTTCTCTCAGTTGGTCGTTGCTCGCGTGTATGCGCCATGGGCGACGGCCTCGATGGGCTCGTATTTCATTGCTCTATCTACTGACTACGGTACGGTACGGGACTACGCGACTTACCAGCGGCGGGACATGGTGGCACCAGAGAAGGAGGAAAAGGTCATGTGCTTGATCATCTGATGGCCTTGCGGTGCGAAACTCGGAATTCGGACCGCATTCCGAGTTTCGCACCGCAAGGCCATCAGATCATGACAGGCACAGCTTTTGGCCTCTTCCTCCCGACCACCATGTCGGTAACGGGCTTGAGGCCAGGGGGTGTGGGCACATGTAGTACTTACGACGTAGTCTACAGGGGTACGGGACAGTACACAGAGAGTAAAATAAGAACAACATGGGTCAGCTATACAAAGGATAGGCCCCCAAAAAAAAATACGTACCTCGAAGGCAGGGCGGGGGCGTGCAAGGCGGCGTAG
>JARJCV010000849.1:0-10457 GCA_029281435.1 Mycena haematopus
GCACACGCAAGGCGGTGGCACGAGCTTCGCGATCCATCTTGGAAGGCTTCTGGACGCGTCCGGGACTGTCGCTGCTGCTGTCGTCGTCGCTGCTGCTGCTGCTGTCGTCGTCACTGCTACTGTGCTGCTGTCGTCGTCGCTGCTGCTGCTGCTGTCGTCGTCGCTGCTGGAAGCTTTCCTCGACTTCTTCCTCCACTTGGCCATCTCCGCTTTGACAGCCGCGTCGATGAGATCCTTGTTGCGCTTTTGAAAAATCTCCACTTTCTGCAGCCTGCGTCGCTTCTTCACGAGGTGCTTGAACAGCCTAGCCGCGAGACTACCGGCCTTGGATGGCGCCACACTGTCCTGGTTTTTCTTGGGCTTCTGGCTCTGATTGTTGAACCAGCTGGCCAATTGCTGTGGATCGGCGCGTCAGCATATATTTAACACGGGGTTGACGCGTTCAGCGAGGAACCAATCTTGCCTTTTTCCTCGCCTTCGTCGCTTCACCCAACCTCTTCGCGTCTTCCATCGACATGGCCTGAAGACCTTCGCCGCTTCTATCATCTTCGGGCTGCACGATGCCCAGGACGTCCTCCTCCGGCCATTTTTTGAAATATTCTCGCTCCATCTTCGGCCAAAATGCAGCCAATATCGTATGCAGTGATCATGTACGCTGAATATCGTATTATTATGGGCCGCATTACATCAGTCGTGGCCTTACCGAAATTTGGCGGTACCACGATGGACGGCTGTGTGACCGGGACGCATGAGATCGCAGGGGACCGTAGCTGTTGATGGAGGTGTACAGTATAAAGCTCGACGGTTTGCACACCAATTGGACCTCGCACACTCGAGAACACACTGACTTTTGTCTACGTTGTTTCAAAGACTCGACACCATTCAGTAGCTGTGCCACTTTCTTTGTGCCTTTTTTCTTGCACGACTTGTGTACTGATAGACGGTAGTTTGTTCCTTAAGGTGACCATTTCTTGCGTTATCAAACAAGGACAGTGGTCGGATTAATATGTCCGTAAACCTTCGTCGACGTTCTGGCGAAGAGCAAAAGAGACACGTGAGCTGTCAATCTCCGACAACACGAGATGAATCGGCATGAACGGCTCAAAACTTCTCGTCATATTTGACGTCACTGTGCCTCGTGACTTTTTTTCCTTTCTCCGTCTACTCTCGTCTGCAAAATTTGGCAACGTGAGCATGGCAAAGGAACGGTTCACGTTGGCGTCCAAGGCGTTTTATTTGCACTCGCGATGGGCATAGTGCATTACGGAATTCCCTTTCCACCGACCGTGCAGCGGCCGTCGCAGCGGACGTCGAAGCCCATCCGCAGCACAGTGGAGCTAGGACTGGTCACAGTCGGCCCCGTGAATTCGTATCTGTACCTTCGACGAGGCCACCTCGAAAGTGCAGGAGCGGTGCTGTGTCCCTTCACCTCGCTCGTCTGTTTCTTTTGAAATGACCTTACTACTCGTACTTCAGACCTTCTGCAGCATCTAATGTCCTGTTTATCTTCAAACGTTTTAGTATATTCAAGTGCAGTGCAATTGTGAACGAAGCAATTGCTCGTCGTCGTTTTGTGTTAACTTTGCAAGTGGAAATGTCCCTGTCGGTTCTCATTCTCGATCACGGACCTCGGCGACCACACTATGCCATACAAATAATGAATGCGCACACGTGATCCACGTGAAGCTCTGTTTGTTTACTCCCACGCAGTTTTACTTTCTTTCCGATCTCCCAAATCTTGCCACTCTGCTGGAACATAGCTTCTAATGAACAGCGACCACCTCTCGCCCAATTCTCGAAACTGTGTGCTCGACGCGACTGATGCTCTTCGTCGACGCATTGACCTGCTCCCCGTGGGCGCAGTCGCGTACGGTGCACACAACCGGGCGGACGGCTTCGACAACAGACTCCGCATTATCAATACGCCTGTAGACGCTGTACCTGACGTGGCTGCAGCTCGTCGTCGACGCATTGACCTGCTCCCCGTGGGCGCAGTCATAGATGGTACACGCGTTGAGGGTGCCACCAACCATTTACCCAACGACGAAGCCGAAGTGGACCTCAGCTTTTTGCCCGATACCTTTGTTACTCGAGAGTGCTACGATCTACACCGAGTGCGTGTTGTCAATCTCACACGGAGATCGTCACTAATGGCATATTGTACAGGGAGATGTAGTGCACCGAGACATCAGTATGGCGGAATTAGTCCCCGAATACATTGCGTCTCGTCCCTCAGGTGTCGATGACGAGCCTGATTTGGACTTTCAAGCGCTTCATTCGCGCTATTACACACGGAGCGCTGCACGTCTATGGGCGAACAGACTTGCTTCGTCAAGCCTCGAGCATGAAGACCCACCCACTGTGTCTACTCGCAAACGCACTGCTGCGGTGTCTTTTCCCGAGCTTCCCAAACCTAAACGAAAGCGGCACAAGCTACTCAGTCAAATAGAGTTCCAAATCCAAAGTGGCTGGATGAGAATCGAGAGCTGCGTCAAGTAAAATCCACCTGGAGGTGCGCAATCGCTTGTTCATCCACCAAATCCCTGAAATTTAAGTTCCATTTGTCTTTAGTATAGCAGACGCAGCCGCTTGTATCAACTCTGGACCGAACAAAGATCTAATTAACACTGGCGCGCAGGTCACGGAGGGCTTTGCTGCATATCAAAAGAACGACCGCCCGGTAAGCACCGCTTCCATTGATTTTCTCCTCAACAAAGTTCTAATCGACGCCGCTGTACAGGACACTGAAGACGGTGTCCCGTCTCTAACAAACGACCTCATACGGAGCACCGCGCACTCACACGCTAAGCCTAGCGCGGGTTGCAAGACGAGAAGAGGCAATCGCCGCCCCGACCACAAGATTAAAAAGACTCTTGACGTTCGGACCTGGTCTTGTCCGAAAATTTTTCTATTCTGTCCGATGCGTCCGTGAGTTCGACAGAATTACAAGGCGCTCAGCCTCCTCGGCCCGTTCGTGCTCAGATTGTTGAGCTCTTTCATCGACAAGAAAATGGTGCTGCCCTTCACGACCACCTCTCTCATTTTTTTCTTGTACCTTACCGTGTCATGCCTAGGTATGCTTTACCATTCGTTTTCGTTAATGTTAACTAACTCAGCGTCAGTATCGATCTGGAACGGGCAACGTTCTTTGTGGACCGCGACGGGCACACGTTTATGTACCGCAGCTATCGTGCGCTTTGGTTGATGGCTAGAGCTCACGAAGTGGAACATGCGCATAATGTTCTGGTGGGCTCTGATCTCCAAAAGGCTACCGAGAGAGCAAAATATCATAAAGCCGTGCGCGGTCCGCACATGGCGCTGATCTTCGGACATCATAAGCAGTCCGCAGTGGTAAGTATCGTTAAATTGGTCCAATTTTATCGTTAACATAGTGATATGGATCTAGAAGCCTTATCTAACTAAATGGCACACTCTGAATCAAGATAGGGTCGACGAGTTCATGAACCTCAAGATCGTGAAAGACATAATGTATGTTTTTCTGAGTGCAGCCAGATCTCTCCTGAAGTCCAACAGCGGATTTGTGACAGATATTGTAACCACGGTGTTCCCCGGTGTAGCGGCGCGTTTCAAAACTGACGCCGATTGGCATTTTGAACACTACGGAATACGACCCTTGTTCGGCCTGTTTTGGAATCTATGTCTCAACGCTTGGTTTCCTGGCCAGCGCCGTATACAATGCGCTCCGCACGCTGACTTCAAAAACCAAATCGGCGTTTGCGTCCTTCTGATATACGTCCTCGAATGCGGAGGTAGGTGCTCAATTCAATAGAGTGCGAATCCTGATCATTGTTTCAGTTGGATTCAACGACACGCAGAGGACGTGGATTGTGATCTGGGAGGCAGACGTCATTGTCCAACTCCCTCCGTGGACCATTGCCATCTATCCCTCCGCCCTCTTCTTCCATTTCAACATTGATGTCCATCGTAAGGGATTATATTTTGTTGGGCTCCCAATTCTTGCTAACTACGAATCCAGAAATCCAGTTTGTAACCACAGAAGGAAACATCCTGCCGACTCGCGAAAACGTTCGGCCCGTTGAGGAAGGTGATGATATTGGGAGAGGCAGCTTTGTCTTTTTTAACCAGTCCACGATGCGCCATGGACCTGAGACGGGTTTCGATACTCTCAAGATGGCGGCAGCTAGTGGACATTCAGTAACTGGCGACTACGGTTCATCTGCGCAAGAAGCGTTCTCTAAGCACGGCGTGTTCTGTCCTCTTCCACGGGCACCGTAGACGAGCTTGAATGTATGGCATCCGTCGGAGTGAAGTAATCGAAATACAAATCGCTGTGCTCATAATGCAAGAAAGAGGTGAGAATTGAGTACGATGTGTCGGCTTCGAAGCTCGTTCACGCTGTAGGCGCACTGTAACAGTGTAGGGCCTTTGTTCTTTTGTAGCCCTCAACGAAAAGCACATGTTGACGAGGTGGTAGATGCATGACGTAAGAAAGGGAGTCTTCATCCAATTTTTCATTATGTTCAACCCTTTCACGCTGCGGGTAATGTCAGAATTGATGCACAATTTTCGATGTCGTGAGATATTCAAAAATGAAACCCGGCATTACAAAAGTACGTGAGGGACGGTGAATAGAGACGCGAATAAATAAGAACGGAAACAAACGCACGACCGATTGAGGCAAATAAGATGGTATAGGGGGGTATAACACTGATGGATGTCACTTTATTCCGGCTCGCCCAGAACAATCGCCCACTGGATGTTGAAATTGATGCGCTCTTCATCAGGTTTGTTGTTTTTCCCGCGGTACTTGTATTGAGTAACGGTGTACGCCACGACGGCGCAACTGTTTTCGGGTATTTCCTCGCCTTCGGTATAACGCGGCAACGTATTAACATCCGCTAAAACCTCGTAAGCGTCCAACGGACCGTTGCGTCCGTCATACACTGCGACTGGCCGAGAGTTAACACGTTTTGACGCTTCGTTACGAAACTTACTATTAGCGGTGGTTGGTAGCACATCTTGTTTCGAAGTTGTAGCCGCTGTTCTCGAACGACTGGAGGAACTTCGAATTCCAGGTGTGCTCGAGGTATCAGACTCTGTCACGGTGTCATTAGCCAGTTGTTTGTCGCGTGCGAGACAATGAACCCTTACTAAGTTGGTCCTTGTACACGCTTTTGGTCGCTATCGTTACAGAGTCTCTCTCGATCTGAGCGTGCATTTCTGTGAGGTTGAACACCATCCCACATATACCAACGACACGATCAAACTCCTGAGACGGAAAGCGAGCCTTGACAAATTTCATCATCGGGATGCTGGAGTTCTGTTTGCCAGATTCGGAATTTACTTCCAACAAAGACGACCTGGTAATCAACACGAGAGACACGCATAACGCTGTGCGGCCGTTAACAGACAAAGTGGACCTGTCCGGATAGGGGAGTAAGTACTGAACAGTCTACTATTTAGACACGAACCTTCGATCATCGTTGCCCAAAATCATGGTAGACGACTCCAACTTTTTGGGCGACACGCGTGCCAAATTGATAGTTTGACCCTCTGATACAAAGTTGACAAACGACCAGGCGGAACTAAAGCAAGCATCAGCGGAATATACGAACGACAAGTTCGAGCTGACCACTTGCCGAATGTCAATACCAGGGTTAATAGACTCCAAACTGCTAAACATGAACATCCCTGGACCGTCGTCTTTGTCGCTCCACGAAATAAGGGAGGCTCGGCTAGCCCGAAACAGTACACTGAGGAACGCAAGAAAGCGAAGGAAAAAAATAAGAAAGGCCTCACAATAAGTTCGGCAGTCCTTGTTTGTATACAACCTTCAAAGCTTTGTCTTGGACTTTTGGGTCCATCACCTCACAAACCTCGGGACTCAATCTGCAAGCAGTCAGAATAAAACAACAGTAAGAAAACGCAGTACATCAGCTTGGTCACATACTTCGGCCCTCGCGCGATTCTATCTTCGAACACAACTTCGTCCACAGGTGCGTCAACTTTCTTTCCCTTTTTGACCGTCGATTGCTTCGGCTTTTTGGAGCCCAAAATATCCATAGGTGGACTCGGATAACGTGGTCGCTCGTCAACATCGGTATGAGGTCTAAAGGTACTTCTTCAGGCTGGCAGACCTTTCGGATATACAACACACCTTTTTCGCTTTTCAGCTTTAGGACCTGCGCCTGCGTCAGAGTCGGAGATGTCGATTTGGGCGTGTGAGCTGAAGCGACGAGTCAAAAATCGCACAAAGAAATGTACGGTCCACGTTACCCAGACGATGTGTCCTTTGCTTTTGATCGTTTCTTGGGTGGATTCCTGCTCGCCGTCAGAGTCTGACACGGACTACGGCACCTGTGACCCACGTTTTGAGTTTAGCAGCTGCCACCTCTCTATACACACACAGTTAGGCAATAAGCGCAACCCAAAATTCCCATGTCTTACTTTTTTTTACTCTCGACCGCTTTGAATTTCTCCCACAAACTATAAGTATCTCAGCTCTGGAAACCAATATATAGAGAGAATTTACGCTTGTTCGTCGGCTGACGGACCCAATTCCATTTTCGGTTTCTTGATTTGCAATTGCGTCTGGGTGTCACCTCGGTCGGAGCCTAGGGTTACCGAAGGCGACGCAATGCCCTTGGTCTTCGCTGATGTCGATCTGTGCACTGTTACGAAGGACCCAGCTCAATGCAGCCGTGCTCACCCTACGTAGCCATTCGTGTCCAGTGTAGCTTTTGCGGCGACACCGACCTTTTTTTAGCGCGTAAAGGTGTGGGCTTGGTGAGTTCTGACTCGACAGGTTGCTGTCTACGAAATCGAGCGTTCTATCAGCAACCGCAAGGCATGCAACATACGTAAGGACGTTGAGACGGCGTGACACACAAACACGCGTCCTCTGGCTATTTTTGCGATTCTAGGATACCACCTAAGCCCCTAGGAGCGTAGAAGAGCATTTAGCAGTCACTACAATCTAGTGCGCTAAACCTTCTGTTCGGTGATATAAAGGAGAGCCGGAGTGAGCTCCAACTGCTGGCTGTAGTGCAATTGAACTACACAAGTGGGACGCACTTGTGCTAGGACTTGTACATAAACAACGGAGATATACCCAAACCACCGCCTAAGCATTCATAGAACTATAAACCCATACAAGTAAACAACTTGGTGTTACAGAACTTTGCGAGGATTAGGACGGAGTCCTAGGAGCATTCAGAACCATGAACTAGGAAGCGCTAGGATTGAGACCACTGGCAAGGGCCTTTAGGGGAGATCTAGTCGACACCTAGGAAGAGACGCACAATCCCTAGGGATTGAACATCAAACATAGAGCGCCGCGGAACGATCCGCTGTGATTACGAGAATGGAAACACATCAGTACTAGACACGTGATGACGTCGCGCGTCCTAGGACTGACAAACTGGAACAAACATCAGTGGAAAGGACGAGATATCTCAGGAGACAAACAACGTTTACGCTAGCAGGCTTGGCACCTTTACTAAGGTAGTCAGCTGGCCTAGGCAAATGAATAGGAAAGGACTTTGAGGTGGGGATTCAACTCCCGGCCGGGCAGACGCGTCGCCGATAAGCACGACGGCAGACGAGCGAACGCCAAGATACCCAATAATAGAACAGGAGTGGTCACAACGATGACCTCTCCTAGGACCCGGACAGTACGCCAGTGCGCGGCAGCCGTTTCATTGGCTGTTCATTTTATCATCTTACTCACTTTCATTATCTCATCTATCTCTCCGCTCATGTATAAAAGGACAGCGTTCATACCACGTATCCGGAGATTATCCCACCTCAGTCCCTAGGACGGTGTTGGTGTTGCGGTGGTCTCAGGCTATTCGTGGAGATTTGTTTACAAACTCTGCTTGTAGTAGTCTTAATAGGAATTCTTGATTGTTGGCTCAGGAACTTGAATTGAAATCTAAGAAAACCGTGTTGCTAGTCCTAGGACTTTCACATATAAAATCAGAAGGGTGTTCCCTTTAGCTTGGGAGTCACAACTTGTCAGTTACTTTGCTTGCTCCCCTACTGTGCATTGGGCCGGTAGAAGTTTGTAAGACCGATAGCTGGACGCTTGTGGTGCAAGTTAAACCTCACCAGAAGAAGAGGAACCAGGGTACCTACCCTAGGCTTGGCATTACCTTGTCAGTTACTTTGCTTGCTCCCCTACTGCGCATTGGGCCGGTAGAAGTTTGTAAGACCGATAGCTGGACGTGTAGTGTGAGCTTAGAGCCTGTAAACCAAGTAGAGAAAACGTTCCTAGCGCACGGAAGCGTATAGGTCCACGTATTGTCGTGTGAGGAAGCATAGATTTGAAGTGTTAGCCTCAATAGTCTTCTGGGTTGCCAGTTGCGGGGATTTTCCCAAGTCGTGTCAAACTCTGCCCTAGTGCGATTGGTCTAAACAGCCAGTTCACTTTGTATCCACCGTTACCCCCCCTGTTCATCAAAGGTTCCCTAGGGGCATTGATTGACTCGGAATTGTATATTGTGGTCTCGATTACAGTATTGTATCGATTCCTAGGAACCAGATTCGTGTGTTAAGGATATCCAAACCAGCTAGCCGCATACTACGGCTCGGACCCGAACTCACAAGGAGAGCACTTATCTTTGGGAGTAGTAGTGTTGTAGTGTGGTTGTTGTTTTGTGGTTTTTCGAAGCCCTGCAATAAACGCCTATTTCATTAGCATATCAAGTGCACCGTTTCATCTGGAGCCCACCGCGAGGGTCCAGTTTGGATTTATCACGGAAATCTGAATCAGGAATTGAACAGTCTGTTTGAAAGGATTTCAGTTGCGGTACCAGTTGAATTAATATTCCTCTGTGACCTGGTCTGTCGGACGAACGTCTGAAAGATCGAAACCAACCACTTCTGGACTCCAAACATCAGTCTGGGAAAAGAAGTCTTCTAGAGCAGATCAATCTCTGGAAGCACGACCCTACGGTCACAACGTCGGAAAGAAATCGCAACTCGGGACTTATCCCAGAACCGGTTTACTTTCCCCCTAACAAAGGGCCGTCACGTTCATCCAGGAATTCTAGTAGAGGTCGCTCGCTAGGAATTTCTACAGGCACTACGTTAGTAGAAAGCCAACCAGTCAACGAGGAAGAACCTCTGCCATTTCCTAGCGGATCTTCTTCACCGTTAACTACTCCAGAAGGAAATCTGGAACAGACTACGCCGGCACTTCGAACTTGCCAGCCAGTCAGACAACAAACCCTGTGCCTCAACCGGTACAGCAACCGCTAGTAACAGTTAACACTGTTCAGCAAACCCTAGTACAAAACATTGTACAGAACCCAGTTGTTAATACCAACGCAAACACGAATAGAATGGATAAGACTAAGCTACCGCCTACTTGGGGCAAGAATGCCTTACAGTTTGACGGGGACGCGGAACAGCTCCCTAGGTACTTTGAAGCCATCGACGACGTGATTATAAAAGTTGGGGCTGCGACTGATGAAGAAAAGAAATGGGTAGCAATACATTATTGCGACTCGAAGTCTCAGCAGCAATGGAAGGCCTTGCCTTGCGCCGCTGCTGGAACTACTTGGGAAGCCTTTAAGGCCGGAATTCGAGAGAGTTACCCTGAGTACAAGGCAATGGAAAAGGGCTCCCTCGGGGCGTTAGAACGATTTGTCAAGAAGCAGGCCAGAAAGCCCATAAAGCTAGATGACCTAGTCTCTTTGCAAGAATACGTTCGTCAGTATCAAGCGATGCTAGCGCAGTTAATGTATCCCACACAAAGGATCAGCAACCGGGAAGCAGGAACTTACTTCCTAGCTGCTTAAGCGAAAGTCTACGGATTCAAGTCCGTAGTCAGATGCGAGCGACTCCTAGGAAACATTTACATCCTACAAGAAAGCGAAAGCTGAATGGGATGGTAACAACGCGAACGCGGGGAAGCCCTATGTACCCCCCGAGATTGATACCGATGATAAATACGTCTGGTCCGACTTAATAGAAGTTGCTATCCGGATTTGCGAAGAAGAAGCAGGTACTTCTATGAAGGATTGCTGGTATTAGCGAATCAAAAGAAGGAAAAGAAATTAAGAAAGGACTTCTGCTACTTCAGGAACAGAAAGAGATGATTCTGAGTCAATCAGACAGTTGATGGACAAGATCAACCAACTAGAAGAAGCCGTGCTAAACAAGAAGTGGATTTCAAAGACAAAGTCCTTAGAGAAATCAAGGATGGACTCGGCGAGGCCATGGCTAGTCACCTAGACAAGTTTACGGCGGACCAACACAGAGAAATGCAGCAGATAAAGTTGGCGTGGAGCGCGAAGCCACTCCAACATCCTACACCTTATCAGTCAAATACGCTGCCTGCCTTTGTTAGGAACCGTGCAACGGACAGGCCTAGGAATGACAATTGCTTCTATTGTTACAAACCAGGACATTTCATTGAGCAATGTGAGGACCGAAAGGCCGACATTAACAATGGGGTGATTACGATGGTT